>WHYT01017404.1:281805-311726 GCA_009806455.1 Tetrax tetrax | reverse complement strand
ACCCATTACCCCTTGTCCTATCACAACAGGCCCTACTGAACAGCCTGTCCCCATCCTTCCTGTAGGCCCCCTTGAGGTACTGGAAGACCGCTATCAGGTCTCCCCGGAGCCTCCTCTTCTCCAGGCTGAACAGCCCCAACTCTCTCAGCCTGTCTTCATAGGAGAGGTGCTCCAGCCCTCTGATCATCTTCGTGGCCCTCCTCTGACCCCACATAACGGTCATGAAGTCTTCAGCATTTAAGCAGGACTGGGACGAGAAAGATGGAGTGTACTCCACTGCACAGTAGCCCAGTGCAAGGCAACCAAATTTTTCCTTTTTCTTTTTTTTTTTTTTTTTGTCAACTTCTTGCCTAATTTTGAATGGAGCTCAAAGCTTTTATCTTTGGAAGTGAGTGCCTTGTGCATATGATAGCTAAAAGACCTAACAAGCCTTCAAGATCAAGACTGTCGCTGGCAACATTGCTTCCTTGGCACAGCGAAACTTCCCGGTCTTAATCCACTCCGTTGGAAAAACAACTGTGTCTCGGAACAAGGGCTTGCTCAGGACAGTAGGACCACGAACACCGGAACAAGGGACAGCTACAAAACAAAGGCTCATTTGGATGTGAGGGGTGTTTCTTTGCCTTTGCCATCCAGCGTAAACGTGTAGCGACATGTCTGCTGGTGGTTTGTATTCTTACCGGTCATACGTTCTGGGCTTGTTGTGCCACGCTGACTGCAAACACGTATTTATTAAAAAAACATCGCAACCGTCGCACATGCTCCTCTCTTGCGGAGAGGATGAGAGAACAAACAACATATGATGAGCGTTATTTGCATTGTTTAATGCTCTTCTGAGCAGAAGAACTCATTTACACTAGACGATACTTTATTGTCTAGAAGGGAAGGTGGCCAAGCAGGCTGAGCTGGGGTCTGAAGCGGTGGGCTTACGTTACTCTCTCCCTCTCTGGCATTAGATTTTCTTTTCCAAAATGCGTTGTGACAGTAGAACAGTTGACAAGGGAAGTGGATTTACATTTAAAATGCAAAGGAGGAATCACTCAGTGATCTGAGCACGTGAGCCAACAACCTGACTTTCAGAGCCCTCGCACCAACCTTGACTTCTCTGTTGGCCCCGCGACAGTGCCGTCATTTTCCTGTCTTCCTCGCCCCACTTGCTTAAAGGGATTATTAATATGGATGTGTTTGCTTCCCGGGAGCGTTGGAAAAATTAGCTAAAGTTTGAAAAGTGTGTTGAAGAAGACTCTCAGTGCTGATCATTATTACAACTGCCGCTTTAAAAACACTTTTCTGTTTCTTTTAGCAAAAATATTTCCTCATCTGCTGGAGTTTACTCCTTGCATTTTCTTGTGTGTCGCTTGTCTGCGGTATCCCTAGGCACTTTCAGTATACATACTCTTTTGTAAAACATTATATTTTGTACTATTTGAGATTCAGATTTCCAGTGTGTATGTGAACAGGAGGCAAAAAGCCAAATGCTAATGAAACTTCATGGTTGCTGCTTTCCCGGCTGCGCGGTGTCTGTGGGTCATGTATGCATTGACACGTATTTGCAATGATACTCCATCACGTCTATTTAAAGAAGGTGTTTAGACCGAGAGGGATCCTTACAGCTCTGAGAACGTTTGCTGAGTCTTCAGAGAAAGCTGAGAAGCAGACAGGCTAGCGGGAGTATGGAGGGATGTACCTGGAGATGTCAGATGGGATCTTGAGGGAGAAATACTGCCCTTATCTCCAGTATCGAGACAAAGTGGTGACCGCAGGCCTGCTCTTTAAGGACGAACGGCCCAAACGCAACTGCAGCCCAAGCCTTTTGGACTAGCCAACTGTTGGACTCTCTTGAGCGAAACAGACCCTGCCTGTTTCAAATTATGTACTCTAAAGCACTGAAAAAGGAAGGCAACCTCTCAAAGTTTGGCCTGCGAAACTTTCTTCCCTTTTACATGACATGGAGGAGCTATCATGCTTAATTAAAAGGTTCATGATAGTCTTTTGAAGATTTCTATTCCAGTAAAAGGTGGAGAGATCTTTCTGCAGATTACTGTTGGCCAGGACTGATTTCCTGTCAAAAAATGACCTCTTTTAGCAGTTTCTTCAAAAAGCATCTGGGGATCTGGTTGAACCTGAACCGGGAGGAGGTAGAGTTAAGAACAACACTTTCTGCAGCATTTAAACTAGACATGTCTTGGAGAGGATTCTTCTGAGTGTTGATCTAGGTTGACTGTAGGTGGTATTGAAGTTCTCAGATGTGACTGGAAGTTGGATTGAAGATGAAGGGAGAGAACAAGGAGATTTAGATTAGATATTAGGAAAAAAATTTTTACGTTGAGGGTGGTGGAACACTGGCCCAGGTTGCCCAGAGAGATGGTGGATGCCCCATCCCTGGAAACGCTCAAGGCCAGGTTGGACTGCTTGCTCCAACCAGGTTGGACAGGTTGCTCTGAGCAACCTGATCTGGTTGGAGATGTCCCTGCTACTTGCAGGGGGGTTGGACTGGACAGGCTTTTAAAGGTCCCTTCCAGCCCAAACCATTCTGTGATTCTATGAAATATCAGGAAGGAATGAAGAATTTAGTCTTGCAGGGCGAGAAAACACCATCCCTTCTCCCTTACGATGCTCACCTGAAATGCCCGTGTTACTTTCCCCTTGTGGACTTCTTCCAGTCTCCTTTCCTTGTCTTTCTCTTCGGTATCAAAAGCTACATCCCCTGAAGGTTCTCTTGCTTCTGGTACCTGAGTTCACACAGAGAATGAGATGAAACAAGGCAAACTCAGTTCTAATAGCTCTCTTCTAATTCTGCTGCATAATGGAGATGAGCAGTACTTACATAACAATATCCTGGGATGTTAATAGATTTAATAACCCAGAAAGGTGGGAAGAGGTGCCGAATTACCTATAAAATGGCATCTAACTAATGAAGTTTACGGGAAGCTCATCTCTTTGAAGAACAGTCAGATGGTAGGCGCAAGGCTTCTGCATATGCTCGGAAGAGAAAACAAAATGAAGCTGCCTGTCCTAATCGGAATAAATCTCCCATTAGAAATAAATGATAAGGTGCGTTGGATTTTGGTAGTTTTATGTGGGCTTTCAGTTAAACTCTTATAAAAACGTAAACAACACAGACCTCTTTAGATGTAATTTTTTTTTTTTCCAAATGTGGATGTGTACCAGTCTGGGGGATTAGAACTCCGTATGTGCCCAATGAAAACAATCAGTTCATTAATGCTGTTTTGTTAGACCTTGCCCCCCTCTTGCGGTGGTGATAAGGGACCTTAATTAGATCCCAGAACAAATGCTGGAGAGCTTGACAAAAAGGAGAAACACGGGGAGGGGGTGGAGAAATACTGAGATGTTGTTAGCAGATATGTGCAGAGCGCTGTATCCTGCAGAGGAGAGACTGTGCTTTATGGAAAACATTGGTTTTCTTTCCCGAGAACAGAGCGTGTGCTGGTAGGCTCTCGGCATCTGCGGACGGTATGTCGGGTCGGTATCGGCAGCTTTATCCATGTCAGATCCTGCTCCGAGGTGTGGGCACCTGTCCGTCTGCCGAGGAGACCCAACGGGGAGAGCGCTGCCGACGGAGCGGTAGTCACAAATTAAAAAATGTATTCTTAAACCTGTTCTGGGTGCTGGTGCTGTTCCCTGGTGGGAAGTGGCCAGATCATTGGGTTGATGCTCGTGTGTTAAAGAAAAAATGTCTTTGTGGAAAGGGAGGAGAAGGATAAGGATTCAGAGGGTTTTCACAAACACCGTCGGCAGAGAGTGTGTAAATGAAAGAGGGGAGGATTATGATGCTAAACAATGAGAAGGCAGGTTAGCAAATAATGCTTGCTTAAAAAAGGAAGAGGGAGTTCTGTAAGGAGCAAATCTCCCTGTGAATTCAAAAAGCAAGCATGCACAAGCATGGGTGTTGAAAATGATGTTGCATTTTTCGGTGAGAAATGTTAGGTTCTTCTGTTTGTTTTCTGATTATTGGGTGCTCAGGTTTCACCTTCAGAACTTCCTGTGCCGTGGTCTGAGGTGGAATATTAACTTCAGGTTAGAATCTCAGCTTTTTATTAACTGCTTTTCCAGTTTGAAGTTGGAGGACTGTGGCTATCAGCTCGCACACCTTTATCTCTGGTCTCAGTCTATGTGCTGCGTGTATAGTTGTACTTCATAATTAATGCTCACTTAAATTACCTTTCAATAAACTAAACGAAGATTGTCTCCTCGAGTGTCTCATAGGAGGTGAGTTTTCCAGGTCGTAAGACAGTTGTTCTCTGACTTAATTTATTAAATTTACTGTTTTTAAATTTATTTTTTTTTTTCCTGTTGGACTTTCTTTATCGCAACATACACATCTTGGTGCAGAGGTGAAGATATTTCAAGTGAAATTTCTTGTCTTATAAGATGACACGTAGACGGAAACTCTGTTGTCAAGGACTATTGGGCAGTTTAACAGGCAGTCTTGAATTTACACCTATTAGGGGAAAAAAGACATCAATATAGAAAATATTGATTTTTTTTTTTTGGTACAAATTTTTATTTCCCGAGCCTGGCATAAGGTGGGTGGAACAAAAAGGTTTCGGTTTGGGTAGTTTGTGCAGATTCGTTCAGTGCTGGTTGTCGTTGGGCAGGGCTTTGGCTATGAAGAGTGACAAAGCTCTGGGTGTCCCGGTGTGTGCACGCCCTGCTAAGGCCCGAGCGGAGCAATCGGTTTGTTTTAACAAAGGGAACTTTGTTTTCCCTGAAAATGGGCAGGAAAGGGAAACTGTTTGAAGTTTGCAAGATGCATGATTTCTTATGATTTCTTAGTCTTTCGCTATTTCTGTGTGTTTCCAATACCTCTATTCAGGATTTTCATTCGAGGTGAATAAAATCTCCTATACAGTTCTTGCTGTCCTTTTAAAACCCCTGGATTTAATTATTTTTTAATTTACCTTGAGAACATGGTGACCTTCGGTATCCAGGACTATCCAAAATTCGTTTCTGTTCTGCAGGAACAGAAAACAGGCTTCTTCCTGGAATGGAATGGAAACTGAGGTTCAGTTTAAGTTTTCCAGTTTTCCTTCACCGCCTGAGACTAACTGTTATAACCTTAAACAGCTCGTAATTAAGACAACAGTAGGGTTATAGACACAATTTCACGGGTGCTCGATGGCAAGGGATTTCAGATAAATACATACAAGATGACTGTACTTTCAGTAACGTTAATAAAATACGATAGAAAGGGAAATGAGAGGGAGGAGACTTGAATTTCCATGTGGACAGGCTGAAGGAGTGAGGATGGGTCAGCAGCGGTACCACCGTCTGCCGCTTCGTGGGAGTTCGGTGTAAACTGGTGAGTAGCTCTCCCTGCTCCGTAAACCTGCCGTCCACAAAATTATTGTCGAATAAACATTACTGCAGAAAAGAGACCCATAAACTCATGCTTTAAAAGATTATAGCACTGTTATTAGTAAATAATACCGTGAAAATCAGCACTTTCAGGAACAGTCAATGTGAGCGTCTGCCCATCTTCAGGAGTCTGGTTCTTACAGAATTTAACGGAAGGTCTCCCTGGGTCTGGAGCTGTTGTCCGAGTGAAGTACCAGCGCGATGAAACCAGAACAGCACGTTTGGAAGTGGTCTTTATGGATTGCTTCCTTGTAGTATGTGGTTGAAGATCTTGTAGTTCTGGGGAAAAAAGGCAGGCAGAGGACAAGCCAATTACATCATTTAATGTTAAGTTGAACTCACTTATGGACTCTAATTTGAAAGGAATAAAAGCAATGTTTCCATCTTCATTGTTAGTCCACTGTAAATTCGTAAAGTCAATGCTTTACAATGTAATAGTTTTGTTTTCTTTCAATTTCAAACCTGCTTTATAAATACAAGAGAAATGTACAGAGTCAGAAGAAATGTAGAAATCAAGTGCACCTTGGAAATACACATTATTTGTGTGATTTGTCTACGGTGTACACTTACAGGAATGACTTGAACAGTTGACAGGGAAAGCTTTGCTGCACACTAAAACCTTTCTTTGAAAAGATCTCTTCTATCATGAGTTTTATTTTTTTTTTTTCCTAGTAGTTGTGCCTGTTTCTTACCTACGAAGTTTTATGTTTGCCTTCTACTAAGTCAAAATGTTGTGGGGGAGTATTTGAAATGACTTTTTAACGCTCAGATTTCAGTTACAATTCAAACTTTGGCTGATGCCCACAAGCGGATGCTTTGTCATGGGCAGACAAAGAACAAACTGGAAGTGCCAAGATGCAAAGCGTTCTCTCTTCCCCGTGGCAGCTGCTTTGCAGAAGGGACAGCAGCAGCACGTGGAAGGTGTAATGGCTTGCTGAAGATGCCTTTGAGCAAGCTAAGCTGATGAAACCTCTCTGTAATTCTTGCTCTGATTTCCACCTACCTCAGTTAATAATTAGAGATGAGCTCTTACTGGTGAGTTTTCTGACACTGTGTGTGTAAACAGTACGTATTTACGAAAACTATAAAGACCTCATTTGTAGGTCTGACTGCAAACTAAGGAGACACCAGGAGAGACGCGTATGGACAAAGGCCTTGGAAGCCTGACATCTGCTTTTACAGTTTCTCCTGAGCTGATTGTTGAGGCCTTACATTAAAAAATGAAACCCTAATTAAGGATTAAGTAGGTTGAACAGTGTGTTTACAGTGAGTCTGTTCAAGGTCTTGATTCGACAACTCGGGTGCGTTCTCTTGAGTCTCAAAACGTGTCTGAAGAATGGCCAGGAACATGAGCGTAAGAGTAGGAATCAAGGGCGTATGGAAATGATACACAGCTCATTTGATAGCGGATCAGCAATTCTAATTAAGAGTTAGAAGTTGCTTGCCAGATGTACGCGTTTGACCCAGACGGTCGGGGTCTGGGAGCGCGTGCTGGGTTTCTGGGTGAGAGCGCGGCCCTCGGACTTGATGGCTTGCCACGGGGTTGCAACCAACGTTTGTGTCAGGGCGGAAGGAATGACCGCTCATCTTCTGCAGCTCTGCAGAAAGGTAGTTCAGCAAAAAATTTTTGATGATGCGCTGTAGGAAAAGCTGGAGATGCAGGGAACATGACACTACCGTCTCCAGGAAACGTGGCTCGAGGCTGGGATGCTCTTTGGCAGTGACGGCTCTTGAGTATCATGGCTTAGGTTTAGGCACCTGCCAAGTCAAAAGTTGCATGGGCAGCAGCGCTACTGTGAAGGAGGAGAGAAGCTAGTGGTCATGATTATCAAAAGCTTGTTGCACAGCTTGGTAGACACAGGTCTGGCTCAGACGTTTGTCCCGCTACCGGAAGAGCGTGGGTATCTGTTTGGGGTTGGACCATCAAGCTGGCCGGTAATGATCCTGGCAGGGAAGCCTGGGCACTGCCTGCCTGTTGGATTTGTCTCCCCGGGTTCCCCTGCCTCGTATCCTTTGTGTTCCTGGCACGGAGGCTACGTCTCGAGCCGCAGATGGTAACGGGGAGCAGCGATGTGCGAGCTGGCGAGGTGCTGGAAGTGACCAGGCGCTGGCTGAGGAGCAGAGCGATGCCGTTCACGCACAGCTCGTGCAGGTCTGTTTTACTTTACAGTCTGTTTTACTTTACATTCCCTCTTACAGAATGCAGCAGCCTCCAATGCTGGCATACCATAAAATTCATTACGGACTGGCTCTTCTGTTACACAACTCCTCGGAGTTTGTCGTTCCTTAGAGCAAATAACGTAGTCAAACCAGTAAGGGTGCACAAATGTTCAAGAAATCAAATTAGCAAGCCAACAGTGATGGTGTGGAAGGGAGGAGGAGGGAATAAAAAGATAAGGCTTTGTGAAAAGCTTGATTGTAAGCAATTTGTAAGCAGATGTTTGGAGCGTAAATTTTTCTTTGGGTTATCTGGAAAGCTTCTAGTTTACTCTAACTTTCCACTTAATGACAAAATAACAACGCAACTTCCAGGCCTGTTCTGAACAAACTCCTGTGCGCTTTGCTTCACAGGAAGACCTTTTGCAATATGGAGAAATTTAACACAGAAATCGTGTGTGTAATTGTGTACAAGTGCTAAGTGCTCTTGGTATCCATCGATTTTACCAGTTTCTCTGCAAAAGTGATGGCTGTGGCCCTGTTACATACTGGTGATGTTCTTTGACAAGTCTTTTAATCCTTTTTTTCTCAGTAAAGCTGAGAGAAGGAAGTTAATGGCCCAGTTGTGTAAAAGTGCTGTAGGCGCTCAGCTCCCAAGGATGGCGGTGAGGGCGATGTGAATCGGGCTGCAGAGGTTAATTAATCTCACAAAAAAAGCTGGTGTGCTTGTATCAGAGCATGGAATTCCGCCAGGTTCCCTATACAGCTGCTCAGAAATTAACCTGTTCCTTGGAACAGGACCTGGTGGATGTTCATCCATGAATTAGCATCAAAGTGACTTTGTTTATTGTGCTTTCTGTGATCTGGGAAAACCTGAAGCGGTGGCGGCTACAAGAGGCACTGCAACCTGGTTTAAAATTGCACGTACACTTGCGACTTCCTTAACATTTTCTGCAGCGGCATGCCAACGTTTGAGCTCCACGGATCAGGGCAACCAATGTTCACCGAGGGCTCCCGGCAGCTTTGTAGCTCTCCCATCTGCGGTTGCGCTCAACGGGAGCAGGTGACACGGCCAACCTGCTGTACCTCGGAGCATCCACGGACAGCACCGGGGAAACGCGGCTGGCGCTTGAGCCGAGGATCGCAGGAGCGTCTCAAGGTAAATGAGGCGGTTGTTAATCAAGGCTGGGATTTCCTCTGCTTGGTTAAAGCTAATTAGGACTTGCAAAAAAATACACACTTTGAATGGCCTGGTTAAAGTGTTTAACAGTTTAATTTAGGTGTAACTAAGGCCTACAGTTTAGATTATTTGTGTCAAAGCAGGAGAAGACATTTCTGGTATGTAGTGGTCAGTGGTATTTTTGGGAAATGCGTTGTTACATTGCAGCTCGCCCTGTGAGCCAGTGGAACAAAAAAAAAAAAAAAAAAGAGAATCTCACCTTTGCCAGCTTGGATGCAACAGAGATTGACCTGATCCCCAAATTTACTGGCTAAACTTGACTCAGGCCTTCCCTGTTATGGTTTTAAATATGTGTATTCAGTGTTCTTGATGTCTGTCCTAAAGCCGCATAGCATTTCTGTGAAATATAAAATACCTTGTGACGCTTGCCATTTCTTTCTACATGTACGACCTCTGGAATAACTCCTGAGCTCTGGAAAAGAATGAGATTTTCAGTAATGGCTACAGGCATTAAGGGCACAAATACCATTGAGTATCTGTGGGATTTATGCTCCTGAGTTCCTGTAAGTGCTTTTGAAAGTCACATCCAAAATATATCATTAAGAACAAGATAGGCTGCTAATGTTTTTTAAAACAGATGTGTGGTATAAATGAACAATGAAATGTAAGGTGCTTTAAAATGTTATTCTTGTGGAAGAATTGTTAAATACGTAATTATTGCAAACAGCGGAGTTTTGGAGAGCTTTCTTGTCAGGATTGCGGGTGGGTATGTTGATGTTCATCCAGCTTGAGAGAGAAACCAAGGGACTGGGATTTCAGGGCAGAACCCCTTCACTCTGTTGTTAATCAAGAAGAAATTTTCTATATATTCCTCCCAAGACAGGAAAACGTCCCCAGTTTTCAAGAAATGTTCTAGTACACTGATTGTTAAATGTAAATGAGACCCTGTCATTAAAATCCATAGATTCACAGTGCTAAATGACAAACTGCATTTACCACATCGCTTAATACACCATTCTTTTATGTTAATATCTTGAAGGTTTTTACTGCTCAGCAGCGTCTATGAAGTTTTCTGGTGGTTTCGGCTGGCGGCTTTCTCGTGTCTCCAGGGAAAGTTCATTTTCTGCTGACCCCTGAATCTCCTGAAGTCAGGAGATGGGCTGTTACTCTGTGAACAGGTTCTTCCTGCTTTTCTTTTCACAGTACCCAAACTATTTTTTTTTTTATTTTGGTGTGCCATTCTAAAAATGCACCATTTTGCCCTCCTTCTGTATCGGTGCCCAATTGCATTTCAGCCTTGTATACCTATTGATTAGATCTTAATTTCTGATTTCTCTTTCTGAAGAGGTGGTTATTCCTTTGGGAATCGTCTCTGGTGTTTTGCCTATGCCCGAGCTGTAATAGCCCATCAAATCGCTGCGTATTTATGGGGCTGCCTTATAAATAAGGATATTTATGCTCCTATTAGCAATTGTAGTTACATATTTAAACATACTTCACATAAGTAATTATGTTTTATGGCCTGTAGCCAAATTGACTAATTCTGCTGCCTCGAAGCTCCAGAAGAATATCCATATTTAGAACTTGGCTAAAACTTCCCTTTAGCTATTCAGTGACATTTCCTTGAGGTCAGGCTGTTCTAAGTGGGCAAATAAAGGTGTTTCAACATAAGAAAATTTCGAACCAAGTTTTCCCATCTGTCTCTCTCCTTTTTTGAGCCTGCAGTGGCAGCCGAACCCTGTTCCAGGTGAAGGGACTTTTTTTGGGTGGACTCCTTTGGTCTCCTTTGTATCCCCAAATGCAAAAGACCTGTCATAAATAAGCTGCTTTTTTAAAAAATCATCAGACAGAGCAAAATAATGGGCTGGCTGGTCACAGCATGGCTGCGGAGAAGAAACACAGACCAGCTCTGGGCCTGGTCGCTGTACTGGAATGGGTGAATCAAAATGAAGTGCCTGGATTTACAAAGAGTTCATTTATGGTTGCTGGTTGTTATTTGCAGTAGAGCTGATTACAGGCAGGCAATTGTCAAAAATAAGGAAACCCTGGGAAGAATTTTTTCCTTGTGTTGAGCTTTGTGTGGCATTGTTGTTGCGTTTTGCCAGTTCTCTGTCGTACCCTAAACATTTGTTATTGACCGCTGCGGGGTGGGGAAGGCAAAAAGCCCTTGCCTGGCTCACCAGCATGGTTCGGCGGGGTGGGCTGTGGCCTGGCGTGTCTGCCCAGTGCACCTAATTCCATTTTTGAGCCCCAGCATCCCGCCCAACAGCTTGCGCGTCCTCCTGCCATCGTGCTAATTGCTCGGCGTTCCCCGGGTTTCGGTGCGTGGTGTTCGTGTGCAGAGATCGCCCCTTTCACAGGTGGGTTTAACACTTGCACCAGGTTGGAGGGGGAATTTTTTATTTATTTGGTTTTGCCTAGCCTAAGTTAGGTTTAAAATGTGAAGCCATTAAATGCTAAAAGCAACACACATGCCTGTAGAGGTCAATTTAACTGGTACAGCAGCACAAAAATACACAAAGGAGCTGTGTAACAAAACCTAATCGGCTTTAGCTTGAGGGTTACCGGAACCCACATCCTTCAGATTGCTGCGATCCGTTACATCCCTGCAGTTCAGCACTGTTTATTTATTGCGGCTGAAGCACAGTATTTGTACCTATTAGCCTTGGAGTTTCTTTTTTAGCTCCCTCCCTATAAAGCAAGATGCAGCATTATTATTAAACTGTTCTCGGGGCTAAGCGTTATGAATATTATTCATGTCTGTGTTTGTTAATAAAGAAGGAAGAGGGAGAAGGTTTTGCTCGTCTGGTTTGCTTGACTTGCATCAAGGATAACTTTGTAAGGGAGAGAGCTTTCAGTACGTATTTGAAATTGCATAATGAACAGGTTCTGGAAATAATTACAAAAATCAGACTGAAATCACTCTGAGAATTGTTGAGGGTTTTATTTTTTTGCATTTAAATTGGCAATGGAGTGTAATGAAGACAGTCAGAAATAACCCCTGACGCCCACGCAGGGTATATATAGAGATTGTATTTACTCTGCTGTGCAAGCATCTCCTGCAAGATGGCACATTAAAATGTGAACAAAACAGCACATCCACGCTCCTGGATGCCGCAGTGCTGTTACAATCTGATAAACAGTTCGAGTGGGGAGCGCATGCTGTGTGCATGCATTATCTCGCGGTTACGTTCTGGCGTTTCGCGGCCACTATCTTTGTCTCCCGGAAAGGCTGCGGCCGCCCAGGACCGCGGTTCGGCGCGGGGGGGGATGTTCTCGGGCTGCTCTCCTTCCTCTCCGAGGGTGATTTTCCAAACATTAGCCAAAACCAGCTGGTTTGCTCGGGAACGCTCTCACTTCCAAACTTTTCGTGTTTGGCGCTTTGTGTTGAGGGCATCTCGCAGGGCACGGTCTCTAAAATTACCGTAGCTCTTGTAGGGCACTGGTTCACTCTTCAGCAGCAACATTCCAGTGGCACATTTTATTTTCTTTTAGGTTTAAGCTTTTTTTCTTCCCCACTATAAAATTGTTTCCAGTCCTTGTAGATATTTATACGACCTTCAACGCGTCATCTCTTCATTCGCTTGGTACTGAACGTGCAGCGTATTGAGACATTAGCTGTAGAGACTCATCTCGGAGGGTATGTTAACTCTAAAAATCAGATGCATCAAATTGGAGAAGAAAAGCCAAATTGTAAGTAACCAACTTCTTCCAACCCCCTCAGCTCTTTTTACCTCAGAAAATGACATATTGCCTATATTTGTATGTGATAATTGAGCATGAAAAGCACTTTGAGCACCCTGGAATGAACGTTTTGACATTCAAGTGTATGTTTGCTTTTGAATTTTCCGTATTTCTGTATACCTCTGTGAGAAATACATTACAGAATTTTCGTATCTGAAGTTATCAAAAAATGTTTTAAATGCTGGCAATTAATGCTCAGCTAATGATTTCAGCATAGCTTACTCTGGCTGAGAAGTACAAGCAGAGGTTGAATTTGGAGCTGGAGTTTATTTTGTTGTTGTTCCTCATTCCCTCTCCCCCTCCCTGCTGAATGTTGGGGGAGAACTGGTAGAAGGATTTGGGGTTTGGTTTGCTTGGTTTTGATTTCATTCTGGGTACTATGGTGGGGTTGGATTTTGTGTGGGGTTGGGTTTTTTGGCAATGAAATCAGCTTTCTAATCAGCAAGAACGCACCATTTACCTACTGTGCACGAGGTTTTTCGGATGCAGTCCTGTGGCCTCCCATCCCCTGTGTTCTCACTCCAATTAAAAGAAGCATTCCTTAAAAATGTAGGTATGGGAAAGAGGAAGAAAAAAATGTGTGGCTAGTTGTTGGCAGCAGCTACTGTTTGCGAAGGGATGTCATCACCTTCACAATTTGTTGTTTGTAAGAACGCTTTTTTACCTCCCGGTGTTGCGAGTAGCATTTAAAATAAGCAATACTGAGAAAAGATCATCAGAATTTTTGTGTTTTTCCAGGCTGGTTTTGTGAAGATATTGGTACAAGTATGTTCAAAGAGTTTTTCCGTTTTGTATGGATTTTTTTGTATAGCTGCAGTGGAGAACAAAGGTTTCATATTGGAAAAAAAGTATTATTTGTGTATTCTTAGGGTGGAATGGGCAGACCAGGTACGTAAATTAACTTCTACGTCCCGTAAATTGTAATAGATGTGAAAAGGTGATTTGCCTTTTATTTTATAATCTTGTCCACATACACTCATGCAATATAAACAATACAATTAAATTATATTCTCTATGTGTTTTTTATCGCTAATGAATTCTTGATGCAGAAACTTTTGAAGAGCTAGGTTCCCAGTAGCTTCGATAACACGTGATGGCATTGCAGTGTACATTTCCTAATTCTGGTTTGTGCTTTTGTTCTCTTTTTTTTTCTCCAGGATATTTTTGTCTGCGTTTATTAGTGCAATAGTGAAGTTAGTGCATTAGTGAGTTTTCCCTTGCAGAGGAGTATGGTGGACGAGAAGTACCGTGAAGCTGGCTGCATCCCTAGAGACTCGTTTTGTAGCTGTGAACTAGGCAACTTCACGGTGACAGTCGTGTTCCGCAGAACGGCGTGGGGACTCTGTCACGTCACCATGCTGTAGAGTGACGTGCTCACCAGGGTGTTGGCTAAGGGAAGGAAATCCAAGGGACGGCCAGGCGTTGGATGTCTAGCAAGTGGAGGTTTGCAACAAGAGACATTTCTAGATGTCCCTTGACATCTCGATGTCATGGTGCACATGACATGAATGTAAGAAAAGTGGAACCTACCTTGCCTTTGTTGGCATCTAATCTGGGGTTGGTTACAACATACTGGGTACCGCTGGGCGAAGGGGGAAGAAACCAGAACATCTCCAGTGGAATCTTTAGATTCTCTGAGAGCAATGCCTTCTTTCACATGGACTGAAGTGTTGGAACTGCTTGTTTCCAGTCGTTCCTCAAAGCTTTTACCGCTCTATCGCCCTGCCCAACCGTGAGATGGAGAAACTGGGACCAGGGCAGGCAGCACCGAGGACGACGCGGCTCTGGGGTGGGTGGCAAAGCCTGGGGAAGAGCCCTCTGTCCCCCAACCCGGCCCAGCTCTCCTCCCCACCTCCGCCTTTGTAGATGCCCTGGGGCAGGTGCGATGGGGTGAGGTTTGCTGGATTTACACCAGCTTTGTCCAGCGGACTCCGTCACTTTAGAGGAAGCGGGAAAATTCGGCAGCCAAGGTGGATTTCCATCCCCGGCTCCCCTCTGTGTTGTCGCAAGCGTTTGCAGAACATATGGTCTGTAAGAATCACCCGTTTCTCCGTGAGATCCCCGCAAATTCTCAGCATATCAGGGTGAGATAAGTTTAGAGCATCTCTTAACTCTTTAATCGCTGAATTTCTATCCTGGAGCATTGCATGAAAACATATGGCTCACCCCCCACCCGGCGTTGCGGTTGGTTTTTTATGTTGGAGGGGTTTTTCTGTTTTGTGTTGTGTGCGTGGCTGGGGGGTTTTGTTTGGATTTTTGGGGTTTGTTTGTGATGTGGATTTTTTTGTTGTTGGTTTGTGTGGGTTTTGGTTTTGTTTTTTTTTTCCCAGAGCGAGACAGAGGGAAAATACTTGATGCCACCTCTAATTATTGGTTGCATGGCCTTTTGGGAATGGCAGCGTCGTTTTATCTTTGCTGAGCTTCTGCCCACATTTTGAGTGACAAACCTCTCAAATGATGAATTAAGTGCAGGCCAAACTTTGCCCTTTCTGCCTGCATTGGAGGATATTTTTCACCCTGTCACTAGTGCTACCTCTCTGATTTTGAGCAATAAATAAAAATAAATAATAAATAACAATTCAGAAAATAGTTGTTACAGTTGCTTGCTACATAGCACTCAAATTTCAATGACTAAGGTAATTACAGGACTTTTCAAGATTAAATCTGTTTAAAAAAAATCACCAGGACAGTGTTGAGTACATGAAAATGGTGAAATTAAAACCTGTTCTTCAGAGCGTAAAATGGCATATAATCTGCACAATACCCAGGGTTTTTTTAAATGTTCCTGTACATTGAAAATAGCCAATAGATGTGTTTATGAACTTTTTTTTTGTTTATTTAAAGTCACTTCTCCAAGTGTCTCCCACCCTGCAAACACACATGGGATCAGTGATCCCCAACTGCAAGGCACAATCTCATTTTGCTTTTCCGTGACCATTAAAAGCTGGGTATTATTAACGCTTTAAGTTGTTTTGGAAAGCAGTGTAAAGTAGATTCAGGGCTTTGGTTTTTCAGTGCTGTAGAAGGATAAGCAAGTCTGGAATCCCGTGGAAATACAGCAGTGAGTGTTGTCGAGTATCTTGGTGGTGGTACGTCTCTCGCAGCAATTAAATGCTGTGGTTTAATTTTATTATGCAAATTTCCTACCTGGTCTAATTTTCAAATAGTCAATAACTTCTAGTCATCATCTCTCCATTTTGTTTATTTCTGAAAATGTGTTTTACTGTTTGTTATTCCAAGATAATATTTTTATATTCCAGAACTGTTGGAACCTGTGGGATTTTTCACATCTAAACCCACGGCCGCTGCGTCAAGCTAAACATACCGGTACGCGTGGGTCCAGTCCTTCCCACTGGAAACGGGGTGGTGTCGGCCTTTACAGTGGTGATTTTTGCTCCTCGCTGGTGCCTACAGAACAGAGAGCAGTGTGGCGGAGCACCCAGGAGCTCTTCTTTTGCAGACTGCTGGTTTGACAGGGCTTTCGGAGTAAGGCTATGTTGAGTTAACATAAACACCGTATATAAAAATAGTCCTCCTTGCATCTCGTTAGTGGTGGTGGTGGTTGGTTTTTTTGAAGCACTGAAGAAAAAGACAATGCTGCCAACTGTTGTGGAGACGAGCTAGGTAGATAGTATATTCGTAATGTTCGTTTCCCTCCCCCGACCTCCCTTTCAAAGGAGCTTCAGCATCATCGGAGTCTGCAGCTCATTCTTAAAGATAAATTTACCCGAGACTGAAGCGCGGTTCCCTCGGAGGTGAACCGACGCGGTTCTTACAGCTCAGTTCCACGCTGAGGCTGGGGAACGTAACCTCCGGTCGAAATTATGGGAAGGACTGCAGACACAGATGGGATGATCATAGAATCATAGAATGGTTTGGGTGGGCAGGGACCGTTCAAGCCCACCCAGTCCAACCCCCCTGCCAGGAGCAGGGCCATCTCCAACCAGATCAGGTTGCTCAGAGCCCCGGCCAACCTGGCCTGGAATGATGCGTGTGCACTCGGCCAGGTTGCTAACATGTCTGAGGCACATGAGGTAGAACTTCTTAAACTTGTTTTTTTGTTTGTTTGTTTTTGGTTTTTTTGTTTTTTTTTGTTGTTGTTGTTGTTTTTAACTTTTTAAAAGTCTGTGGCTGGAGGACCAGAGTTTCGGGCGGGTCAAATGCAGATGGCGCTGGAGCGTTGCCCGCCCTTCCTCCCTTACGCTGCTCCCAGGGTCAGCCTCAGCATTCATGTGATCATCTTCCCTCATTTCCAGTGACTAATAATGGCGATTAGCCTTTTCAATGTTGACGTTATAGATAATAAATCAAGTGTATTGGTATCACATCTGCAATGGTAAGAATTTTTAAAAGATAACAAAAGAGGGGGTAAAACTACAGCATGGGCAGTGTCCGCTGCCCATCAACTGGTAAATCAGCGCTAATTACTGTGCAGTTGGGAAAATTTTAAAACATGTGCTTCCTTGCTCTGCATGCAAGCCTGGAGCCCATATGCAGAAAGAAGAAGGGATTTTGGGAATCTGTTTATAGCATTGGACCTCTCGCTATTTACAGATCTCTTCCCCCCCCTGCTTTCAGTTTGTGGAAGGAACAAATCCTCCGAGGATGAGCGCTCCTACGGGGTAAGGCAGCGAGGGCGGCGGTGGCGATGAAGAGAAGAGAAATCCAGTCTTGTCTCCTCTCCTCCATTGCTGTGCCAGATGGGACTTCCAGACCGGCACATGGTGGCTTTCTATTCCTGGCGCCGTTCGGGGATGACGGTGCAGTGCCTCTCCTGCGGGACACGCCGGTCTCCGTTTACGCGGTCGTCCCTCTGTATCCGAGAGCAAAGGGCTAACGCGCGCGGTTTCCGCCGTTCCTGAAATGTAGTTTTGTGAAGATCATCAGCTGGAAATGCGGTTTGTTAAGCGTTTTGCTTTCTGGCATCGCCGCCGGATCACGGATAGGAAGATGTAGCCGTCAAAAGTGGCAGCTAGGAAAACAAGTTGTCACTGCCAGGCTGGATACAGGCGTCTTGCGGTCCCTTTGTGCGCTCTCCTGCTTCCCATCGCATCCCTGCTCCTCCCCGAGAATCTGCCCAGACGCTAACGTGCCGGCTGCTCGACGCGCGACAGGTATCGTTTGCTTAGGTTTAATTTGCCGTGGTGCATCGGAGTGCTGGTAGTCACATGATAGCTGGAGACCTGACTGTGGGTTCGTTCTTGGAGATATTGTTAATTAAATTTTTTATGAAGGAGCTGAGGCACACCAGCAGTGATCTCCTTTCAAGCAGAAATGTAGCAGGCAGTTCCCAAAGAGACCTCATCTGCTCTCTTCTCTATGAAAATCAATTAGTGTTATGAATGTGTGATAGCTTCTTAAAAAAATCTGTCATGATGGAGAAGTCTTTACACCTCAGAACAGTGAAGGGAAGGATGTCTCTCTTGCTCCTCCTCCCTTCCCTTCTCCCTCCCCTGCTCTGGCTGCTGAGTGTGGCTGTGGGCGTCCACTTCAACTTTCTTTTGTTTCAGATTCTTCAAGTTTTTATTAAAATTATATTTTTTTAAAGAAAAACAAGCAGAGTTGTTCCGCTTGACAAGGACAATTTGCAAATTAGGAAATCCGTGCTTTGATGCCTATTACTCCATCAGCATCCCCAGGTATGGCATTGCTGGGGCAAATTCTTGTTTGGTGTTTATAACGCTTTTTATTTCACGAGTGACCCAAGGTACGCGTCGTGGATGTGGCGTTACCATCGATTTTGTAATGGGGCAGCCATTTGTGCTTCTACTTAAATGCTTTTTTAATTCTCTTTCTCTGCGGTGTAAACACCGTCTCATTGTTGATGGCGTGTTTGTTTTCTGAACTTCCTACCCAAGCTTAAATGCTGATTTTATTTTTTCCCCCCACACCTTATTTCTGCCTAAGCAGAGCTACACACTACAGAAGAAAAATATCATACTTATATGCTAAAATGCTTAATAGCTATGTAGCAGTTAGAGACAAAAGATCGTTTTCTCAGCGTGACAGTGTTACTAGAGTGAATGACTTCAGCCCATCGACAAAGGTGATGTTTTCTGTATATGTTTTTGCCTAAGCCTTTATTTTCCATTGTTTCTGATACAATATTTGACATCTAGAATGTGCTTTCGGGAGATTTCTCTAAACAAAGTGTATTAAAAAAGAAAATTAGGTAGTAGTCTGTGAAAATGTAAAAGTTGCTTTTGAAACCACCTTCCCAAAAATGTGCAGAGGGGAGAGTAGCAATTTTCCCTTTTACCTGGGATACTGAAATTTTACCACTGCTGTTCTACCTTCTTGTCACTCTTTTGTTCACCCTGTCACAGAATTGACTTTCACCCATGCAAAATGTATGATTGCAGAGGCTTTGACCTTTAAAAAAATGCACTCTTGTTTCCTTCCCGTCAGTCCTTACGAAATCAGCAGAGATATTGGCTGCCTTGCCGTTCCTGGTTCAGATCTTGAAAACAAGGCTCCAGAAAGGTAAACCCACCTTCTCCTCCGCCTCCAAAAAGAATTAGGGACATCCCAAATAAAACCCAAATATTCTTAGGCCTGTGGTTACCTTGCTGAGAGCTCTTGTAGAAAGAGAAGAAGAAGGAAGTGAGTTTTGAATTCGTCGTGTACACAGTTAATCCATCGCAGGCGTCCGGCCCACGGATCTGTGGAAGACTGTTGCTCCGGGGGCGGACGGCTTCCCAAACGGGAGACCGCGAGCCATGGACGTGCGGGCTCCGACAGCGTCCTCGTCTCAACCGTTAGGGAGCTAGCCAGGGCACTCAGGGTGCTCTGGGAATTCGTGGTCCACATGGGTTTAGAAGGGAAAAAAGGGATTTTCTGGGATGCAGGCAAAATGTGGGTGTTGCTTTGTTCTGAGTCAGCCAGGAGTGGTGATGGGGAGGAGGAAGCTGGGATCACCGTCTTGCTTTTCTCCTCGTCTTCACTCCAAGTCTTTTCTTCTTTTCCTCTGCCTTGTACCTTATTTTCTTCGGTTTTCTGTCCTAACCCTTTGCTTTCCCAGCTGTGCCCATCAGTAGAACCGTGTGAACAGACAGTCGTTTCGTTTGCTGACACCTTTTCTCTCCTGGTGTCTGTTTGGACTCCAAGCTATTTGGATGGCTGCAAACTACTTTGTGCATATAACTTTGCACTGTGAGCTCTTGTTACTGTTTGGTCTTTAGGCACTCCCACAGATATGTGTAATGGGAACGCCTGTAATTTAAGCCAGTTCAGATTCTTCTGTTTTCTTCTTTTTTTTCTTTCCCCTCACCCCTGAGTTTTGGAGATGCTTGAAGAGTCTGAACACCTTGCTGCAGGTGACTGGGTTCCTGGAAAAATATTCCTGAGCCTTTCCTTATAGCTTCTCATCTGCAAAAAAGAGGTAAATAATTCAGGCATAGGTCAAAGGAATAGCAGGAGGATAAATTGTTACTTGAAAAATGTTTTTGGAAGTGCTTTAGCTGCATGGGATCTTCCTGCTCCCAAAACTTCAGAGTCAGGAAGATAATTCTGGATGCATGTATTTTGTGATTTATTTCCAAGCACTTCAGGCATGTGCGTACATGCTGCAGTGAGGCAGAGTGGAAGGAGGCAGGCTCAGGGTGACTTGTGTTTTATCTCCAGGTGATGGACAAGATCTCTGCTTCCTTTGTGTTTCCTTCGGTTGAGAACGTGTCAGCTCTTCGCATGAGAGGTGCCGTCAGCCTTGCGCCAGGCAGAAAAAAGCAAGTATAAGGAGCTGAATTTTAAAAATGGAAGCTGGTTTCCAGAGGAAGCTGTTGTGGGAAGAAATAATTTCCTGTTCTTACAGAAATCCTGCCCCTCTGAATTTCCTTCTGGAGCCCACCCTGGGCCTGGCAGTCCTCTGAGTTCAGCACAGGCTTTCTGCTGTTCCATTGCTGGTCCACCAGCCTCCCCGATGGTGTTGGCGAGGCAGCACTGCGCAGTGACGTGTGTAGTTGCTGGTGGCAGTTTGAAGCATTTAAGATGGAACTTTGTACAATGTACAAACCAAACTGGCAGAGGTGGATCTAATTCTTAAGTCTTGCGTAGTTTTTAAACATTTCCATTGAAGTAGAGTATTAATGATCCAGTGGCCGTTCCACAGCAGGTGATAACGCATTTCAAAGTCCTGTAGGCTACTGAATTTTGTATGTAGCAGGTTGAACAGCTCTTTAATTGAGCTCGCAGGAAAAAAGGGAGAGAGCATGGTTTGGCTTTCAGAGGGTAACTTCATTCTGGGCTTTGTGTCTGTGGAAAACAGTTAGCATCCTCATCTTTCTCGTGCTGTAGTAACTACAGGATGCAACTTATGCCAACCAGTAGACAAAGAAAGGTGTTTGCAAAGCCAGGTGTGATATTTAGTTTTACATCTTCTTGAGGTTTGTCTTTGACTGTATTTATTTTTGTGCGGAGGAGATAGTCAAGTCAAAATATGCAAGAAGTGTTTGTGCTCTGCAGGCTCCTCTGCAGTAGGAGTGCGTACATGGATCTGTTACTGAGTTCCTGTGGTTACCTGCTTGGATGATGATAAAATACAACCTTTCCCTCATGCACAGTTGCATCATCTGAGATTGCTGGAGTTACTCCTTGCCTGCAGGCTTTGAAATCATCTTGGGGAGCAGAAGGCAAGGGGAGTCTTGGTGTGCTGTCAACAGCCCTTGCCCTGGAATTCGTTTATCGCTGGCTCAGACCTGTTACATTTACGTCGTTCAGGAGATGATGTGGGACCTCTGTTCAGTCTGTTACGCATCTTACCGATGCCAGTAATTTAGTAGTATAACGCCATCTGGACTTCTTTATCCTAAAAGACAAACAAAAGCATTTCGTACCCAAAAAGCCCTTCAACCCCTACATTAAAATAGTATGTTTTGCAAGGAGAATCTCTCAGAAATCCTTCAACTGTACAGTTTATATTGTAATGGCTTAAACAACCCAGTATTGTGTGAATTATGTGCGTCCCTTCTGTTTGGGTAACATTCAGTAATTGCTTAGGTGTTTACACCTAGTCACTGCGCTCACCATCAATAATCCAGCCCGTCCTCTGAACCGTCCCGCTCCTCCTCCTATTTCTGTCTGCTCACCGCGTGCCGGCCATCTTGTTTACCAAACTCAGGTATTTCCGTAACGTGAGCGTAAATCCAAATCTGTCCTGCCGGCACTGCTGGCAGAACTTGGTAGCAAACCAGGCAGAGATTGACAGGACTTTTCCCGTTTGTTTTGCTTCGCTCGCCGCTTCCCATCAAACCAGCGAGCAGAAGGAGGCAGGGGTCCTGCAGGAAAAGAAGTGTGTGATCTCTTAAAGAGTGAGTAGCAGCGTGTGTACATGGGGGACAGCACCACCTCGCACAAGTGGTCTCTGCTCGGATGCCGTCAGATGCCGAGTCTTTAAACTTGGACTTTTTTTCATTCAATTCTTCAGGGTTTTAGAAAAGGGGGAAAAAAAACCCGCTACGTTGTGGAGCTCTGTGCTAGACAGCAAAAAAGATGCTGTGTTTTAATAAGAAGCTGCTCCCTTTCTTCTCTGCCTCATGGAGTACGCTCATGTCATGTTGATTGAGCCGTAACTCTCTTGGGCACCTTGGCAAATCCAGTCTTGTTTCGCGGGAGTTATCTCTGCTTTCTCTCGTCCCCATCCACTCACCTTCTCCTGTGCGATGTAGGCACAAGAAATGGTGCCTGCCCCCGGGGCCGACCCCCTCGGGCCACAAACCGCCCCGCGAGTACAAGGCACCATGTGTCTTCAGAGGTGCAGTCCACATTGCGAGTGCGATATTTACGTTCTGATATTTTGCAAAATCTCGAAGGTAGGACGTGCCGTTTTGTGGTTTGGAAAACTCGAGCTTCCCAGCGTAGAGATGTTTACCGTGATTTCTGAGATTTAAATGTTCATGAGATCATTCATTCATTCAAAATGAGCCTGCATCAACATTTCAGGCTAATGAAACCTTTCCATCCCTCTCCCCACCCCAGGGACCAGGCTTCTTCCAGCCTCCGGAGGAGCTTGGCTGCTCTGGCCGTCGTGCGTTCAGGGCGCCTTAGAGGAGGAGGGAGCGATTCGGTGAATACTGCGCTTCTAAATCCCATCGCTCGTCCCTTGCTGCGGTTTGTGGACGTACGGGAGAACGTATGAGGAAATAAAAGAGCACCGATGAAAAGAGCTGCGGCGTGATGGAAGCCGCTCATTTTGCTGACATGCAGGATGCTTAAAAACAAAGGGCAATCCCCCCAAGTTCCAGGCATCACCATGTAATCTTTTCACCGTCAAATTTAATTGCTCCCGTGGTCTCTAATGGGAGTTGTGTGGCTAACTCCCCTGCACCGGGCTTTGAGGAACAAGCAGGGGTTAATATGAAAGCAGAGCGTGCTGCTTTAGAAACGGGGAAAAGTAGATGCAAATTACTGTGAATGCTAATTGTTTCTATTTGAAAATTCTTGTAGTGTTTTTCTGAAAACACTTCCATTAAGTAAGCATTAGGTGGATAGCTGAACTGCGTGCAGAAAATCCCCTCAGTCGTGTGCGGAGGGGCACGGTTGCGTAAGAAGATGAAAAATGCATATGGAGCCTTTTGGTCTGTTATATACTCTTCTGTTATATGCACAAGGAGGGGTTAGGGCGGACTGCAGGCGTTTGTGTCAAGAGGAGAGGGAACAGTTTCTGAAAACATGACGGGGATCAAAAATCCTGGCGCAGGGAGGTAGCATTGGGGTGCCAGTTACTCTGGGGCAGGGCAGGGTAGGGAAATCAGCCTCCAGTTTATATGAGATGTGGGCAGGTATATCCCTGTCGGAGACAGCCTTCCCAGGGGCTGCGCTGCTGGTTTTGTGGGATTCACAGAGGCTTTTTGTGCAGTGAGGGCCTGGTCCCATCCTATTCAGTAAATGAGGGTCTCTTCATTGATGGCAGCGTACAAGGGCATGGCGCTGCGGCCCGCTCCATCATCCTGGCAGGTAAAGTTGGCAGCGGTGAAAATAGCTCTGCTGGTCCCAAATGCTGGGTTTTAGGTGGATCAGAAGTTGGGTCCCATCAAATTAACTGGGAGCTGCCACAGCCTCTTCCTGCTCCCGCATCCCTCTCTTCCCTCCCACGTGTGCTCAGGTGAATGCGGTGATGAGATGGAAAGGGAAGCGGGGCGGCTGCTTCTGTGTCATGCTGCAGACCTTTCATCTGGGTTGAGCCTTGGCAGCTGTGCTGAACGTATGAAAGGTAAGAGGGCAGCTGGCAAGGTTTGCTGTGAAAGAGTGGGAGGAATAAAAAAAAAACCACGCCTGCCTTTCCTCCCCGTGCTCCGCTGCAGCCTGCGAGGGCGGTGCCTGTGCACGCCTGCACATGCGTGTGCATGCGTGTGCACCTGTCTCTGCTCACGTGCAGACGTCCAGGGGTGCTTTTTCTACCAAACCCCACGTCCAGCGGTTACCGTGTCCAAGAGGCGAAGGCGAGCGATGCCGTGGTTTAAAATGCAGGCCTTGGGAGAGCGGCAGGCAGCAGGGACGGTTCAAGGATCAGCGCTCTCCGCCTTAGCGCTCCTCTAACGCAGCGGCGGCTGCTGCGGATCGCGGTTCCAGAGCCGTGCTGGCTTCCCAGTCCTCAGGCTCTGAAGGAGAGCATTTCAGCTTTGGCCTTGTTCACACAAGGAAAGCTGGCAAAATGAACGGGGGATTTGAATGCAACTGTGTGCTTGGCTTCAGCTGCGTCGTGATTTAGTGGTTTGGGGTTTTTTTCTCCTGCTGCTTGAATGTGGTGAAGGAAGAGAAGTTTCCCTCTGGAAGAGGGTGAGGGCGAACGGGGGCTTCGGCACCGGACTCGTACCCCTGCGGTGGGCTGCTCGGTGGGGATGGTGCAGTTTCTTTGGCGTCTGTGGTTCAATCAGCCGCTGCCATACGCTCCGTGCTCTGGTTAACTTAAACAAATACTTTGTTTAAAGCAAGAATTTTACAATCAATAACTTTTTATTTGATCCTTAGGTTCTTTAATCTCCCTGCCATAGTCGCAGATTAAATATACAAGAATTAGGTTTCAGGGACTGATGGTTTTGCTTGTGTTTATCCTTTTGTTTGTGTTGATGGATAATCCCATTACTGCTCTCCTGAGCAGTTTGTTGTCTGTGGTGGCTTTTATTACAGATGTCTCGCTTTAGAACTCCTAAGCCTATCTGAGCGCTTGATTATACCTTTGGCGCTAAACACCTACCCAGCCTCCCAAGGAGTGGACAAAGTGATGATGAATATTCTTGAATTTAATACTTCTAAAAAAGGAAAAAAAAAAACCAACAAGGAAAAAGCATGCAGTTATGTGGTTTCGGGAAAATACTTGCTTTGACTTCAGAAGGTTCTAAATCTATTACAAATTGGCTGTGAAATGGTCTGAGCTCCTGGCAGTGTGTCCGTTGGCGAACTGTGCCTGGTTCTGGGCATCGAAATGGTGAAAAGGAGCTCTGGCCTGGTGGGTTGTCTCTCCTTGCCTCTGCAAGGATGAATGATGGACCAGTCACGTTAGCTCGCTGTCTCAGCGTTGCGGTTTGTAAAAGGGAACTAATGATGCCATCCTCCAGGCCCCGCCGTGCGTCCTGCAGATGAAAAGCGTCAGCTGAGGAGCCAGGCATTATTTTTATCAATGAGCTGTGCGTGTGAATATGGCTCACGACGAGTTCAGTAGATGCTGAGATCTCTTGATTTCTGGAAGCAGACCCTTTAACTGAGCAACCTTCACACGTTTTTGGGATTTGACATCGTATTAGCCTGGGAAAATAGTAGACAGTGTCACCTAAGAGGGGTGTATCTCCCGGGTAACTGAGCTGCTCCAGCTTTCCTTCTCTGGTCCTCCATCCGTCCCTCCGGCTTTGGGTCCTTCAGCAGGACGTGAGGCCTCACCGATTTTTTGCTCCGCCGCGGAGGCTGGGGCGAGATGACAGCTCGCCCCGCGCGGTTGGCGAGCCGGATTTGGCTCGTGCAGCAGTGATGGTAGGGAACCTCTGTAACGTCAGCATGAGTATATAAATGTGCCCGGCGGGATGGCAGCAGGCACCTGCTTCCCAATTAAATTAAATTAAAATGAGGGAAAAAATGTTTTCGGTGCAGGTTTGCGAATACAGGTCGGTGAAATGCGAGTTACCGGCTCTGTGGCTAAACCCTCACGTGGCTGGATATTGGTGACTGCTGAAATGTGTTTTTCAAGAGCCTCCCCTCTTCCCCCAGCACAAAGCAACCTGGATGGTGTTTGTTTTGTGTGGATGGGCAGGTGATGAAGCGATGTGCCTATTCTTACAAGCCTTTCAGATGCGTGGCATGACAGCTTTTGAGCTATGATACTGTCATATAAAAAAAAAAAAAAAAAAAAAAAAAAAAAATCCAGGATGTTGCCTTTCAAAGAGTTGTAAAGCTTCCTAAGGTGGAAAAGCAAAAAAGGTGGTTTGTCTGCAGATGGGTCCATCGAGTGCGTGTTGTCCCAGCCTAAATGCACCTCCTGCGCGAGGCGAATGGGTCCTGGACAAGCTTTCATGGAACACATCCCAGCTGAGGATCTGCTCCGAGGCCACGTGGCCACCGGAGGTGCCTGCTGCCCATCCCACACATATTTGCGTGGATCTTTGTGCTTCCCCGGTGTTCTTCCACTGTTTGTAACTGTAGAGCTGCTTAAAAGGGTGGGATAACTTTGCGTGACGTGTTCAGATGCTAAAAAATCTTAATTTGGCTGGTGCCATGCCTGGGAGAGCCACGCGGAAGGGTAGGCTGCGTTTCAGGTATCTTCTGCCCTCCTGGGATCTTTTAGAAACACAAACAAGAAAAACTTGAACTTTAAGTTGGTGAAACACAGCTCAAAGGAGTCGAATGCTGTGCCGGATTTTCACTCCACATTAACTGCAGTGAAGTTTCTTCCCTCTGGCCGGCGTTGGTTTTGTTCTGTCAATCCAAGCTGGAACCAAGCAGCAGCTTCAGTGCATCTTCTGGGAGCTTTTTGCTCAGGTTTAAACTTTATAATAAAGCATTTGGATGTGACATTACACACAGAATGGTGCAAAATTATCTGAAAGGTTGGAAGCAAATGGGTCAGAAGCAAACATCTTGCTTTGGTTTGACCCATGATGCAAACAAGTTGTCGTACGCTTGTCCTCCGTCAGCCCTTTTTTCTTCAAATTCCATCTTTATTGTTTTTGTATTAATGCATAGCCATTCAGAAATGCACTCCATCAGTTTAAACCATTGAATTTTTTTCTTTTTTTTTCCTGTCTCCTTTATCTGACTGTTTTAAAGACATCAAGAGAACTACATTTTTGCATTAAAGTTATGTACTTGCTGTGATTTCACCCAAAATTTAAGCTTACTGTCATTTAAAGAAATTAGCAAGTTTTTTTAACTAGTCAGTGCTTTTGACAGCTCCTTTTTGTACAAAATTTTAATTTTTCTGGAGAGTCAGTAGTTTTTTTTTTTTTTCCTTCTGAAGGGTTCTTATAAAATTCAAAAGAGTAATAAAAACCCATCTACAATTTTTTATGGATTCAGGAAATGTAAAATCAGGATTTTTAGTTAAAAGGTAATCTTAGGAAGTAGTTTTGTTTTTTTTCTTTTTATAGGAGCATTCTTAAAGAAGCCAGCTGGAGACACCCAAGTCTTACTGAGATGCTCGCTCTGTTCTGCCGATCCTACCTGAGTTAGTCACATCAGCGAGGCCTGCACCCTCAAAATACAGAAATGCATCCCAGTCTGTGGTGGTGTGAGCTGTGACGGTGCCCAGAAGCCCTTCAGGACTGAGTTCCTCCTCCAGCGGGCTCTGGGCTTGGGATCTGAGACGCGGGATAAGGAAAGGGAGGGAAGAAGGGAAAAGGCAGTGGAGTTATTTGAATGGCTCTTGGATGACCTGGCTTTCAGATAGGTGGGGTGTTTGGTTTGTTGGGTTTTTTTTTAACATCATAATTTGATGTTCCCTTGCTTCATCCCTTTGAATAATTGAATGTAGACTTTCAGAGATTGGATTTTTTTGGAAGGGTTTATAAGGAAGAGAAAGCAATGGCCACAGAGATCATCAGAAGGAGATGCCACCTACGGAAATACAGCTGTCACTTCAGAACAGACAGTAAGCCACGTTTGGTATTGCATCTCGCACCAGAACATTTTTTGTTCTGTCATTGACACTACTCCTGAGTTTTTCTATACCGCTTTTATTAAGCCTGGAGGAGATGGGATTTTTGTGGAAAGCCTGTGAGTGGACGGATGACGATGGCGTTTTTGGGTGAATGGAGTGGGTTGGGATAGACGGGGTGTGACAGGAGGTCATCTTTCTTCTTCCTGGAGAATAACGTGTGCATGTTACGGGATTGGGTTGTTTGTCACACAGAGGAACTTGTATAAATGGGTTATCAATCTTCTTGAAAGGTGGCTTGTTAACCATTACCAGTGTATGCATTTATCTGGAGCTTACCTAAAAAAATTACCTAATTTCATAAACAATCAGGAGTGATTGAGCAAGAAAAAAAATCACATTCCTATGTTGCATCTTAGCAAGTTTGCAAGTCAGCTCTAGCACGACGTTCTGTATTAAAGTAGAAAAAGCATTAGTTTTATGATGTGTGATAAATTCTGCTTATCATACACACAACTATGAGAAACCAGCAGAAATTACTGTCCTTGGGCAGATCTCCCTGTAATCAGGGATCCCAGACTGGATTGGTGCCGCAGGACCGGCGGGTGCTGGCCGTGGGGGTGTCAGCTCATGCTGGGGGTCCTGCCCATGAGAGCCCACACACTGCTCTGCTTCTGTTTGCATCGCTATGACCAAGTCAGGAGGTCCTTCTGCACAGGAAGAAACATTTTGCTCTTGTGTTTTGTTTTGGTTTGTTATTTTCCTGATCTGGTGTTGAAAAGCCGGTCAAAATTGTGCAGCGTAGAGCTTGCTCCTTCAGGTGAAGAAGCCGGATAACACATGGAGATAATGTCACCAACTTGTTGAGTGGCGAAGTCTTTGGCAGTCGGCATTTATCATGCTCCCTCACGCCTGTGTGCTGCAAGGAAAACATGGATTTTGTGATGCTTAGAGGCCATCTTACTTTCAACCATGTGTTTAAGGGCCTGCTAGCAACAGCCAAGCTTGCGGGAGCCACCCGGGCCGTGGTGGGCTCTGCTGGCCCGGAGCTTTGTTTGCAGCTCACACCCCTTTCCCTGGTCCTGGGGCTGCAGACATGAGGGGACATAGCCAATCTGCTGGTGTTTACTGCTAGCCAGCATTTAAATAACCAAAACTACTTAAACTGAGCTCCCAGCCACCTCATGGTGCTTGCTCAGGTCTTTGTGAACACATGTAATACCAAAGAAACTACGTTTATTATGTCTATGCTCCATGCAGCCCAGGATGGAGATAGCCAAGTTGGGTTGGCTATCCAACCATCTTCGTATGGCCTTGAACCCAAGGCAGGTATCTTTCCATGACCTTGCTTTTGTATGGGACAAGTGTACCCTTTGCTAGCAGACTTGGCCTGTCTGCTCAGGTCTCTGTTGACCAAGAATGACTTCAAGTCTGCTAAGCAGAGCCTCCAAAATGGACACTTGATCAGGACTTTGCACTTGGGAAGAGGTAGACTGCTCTCGACCGACCAGGGGAGAAGCTGGGCAGGTTGGCTCTGGGAGTCAAATCTCATGTTGCTTTGCTGTTTCATGGAGTGGCTGAAGAGATGCCTTAGAGAAAGTCTCTGCTTCGGCAAATTTGGCCACGTACGAGTACCTGAAGTCTGATGGTTTGATGTTGGAATTGTTTGTGTTAAAAAAAAAAACCAGAAAAGGCCAATCTTTGGCCTGAGTGGGAGGGCACACGTCTCAGTCTGTGTCTTGCAGCTCAGGAACTGCAGCTGAAAAAGAAAAAAGCGTTTCTGTGAATGGGAGGTGAGGAGAGGGGAAGAAAGCTGTGTTATCCTTTAGGCTCAGCTTGTCGAAACAAGCGTAAACCCACTCAGGCATCAAAACCTCTTTTAACTCCTAAGATTATCATCAGAGGTTGGGGGCCTTACGTGTAGACAGTGACTCATTTCAATTAAAAAAAACCGCCACCAATTAAAATACAGTTCTGATTTTTGTTTTTAACCGCTGTAACCATTAACTGCTGTGGTCTCTTAAGGAGGTGAATGTCCCCACTCTGCCAAACTAGGCACTCTGAACGTACCCCTCCGTTAAAACAGGGAGCAGCAGTCCGTTTTTCATAATTTCTAAATCCTCTTGGACACAAGTTGCTTCAAAAAAAAACCCAAAAAAAACCCCCACAACAAAACCACCAAAACCCCTACTATAAAAGCAAAATGGCAAATTGAGATAGTAGACTACAAAAGTATTCTGAATAATTGGGGATTATCCTTTAATTTCTTGAATTTAGGAAGAACTAAATCTTTTTCTTTTTGTGCAAGCTCTGTATTTCACCCGTGATGATGATTGCTGGGACTGGGGATTAAATGCTGAGAATTTATTTTAAAAACTTGACTGC
>WHYT01017404.1:268077-281785 GCA_009806455.1 Tetrax tetrax | reverse complement strand
TTTTGTTTTTTTTTTTTTTTCCTGATGAAATCTTGTGTAGCCCAGATGTACCGTGCAAGCGCGAGAAGGTTTAGAGAAGCAGAGTGGCCTATTTGGTGAACGGCCATTGATGAAAAGTGAGGTTACTTCTAATTTCTTGTGCCATAAGTATTTCGAGTCTTTTTCATCCTTAATGGCATTCTGGCTCGTTATAGGAATTAAGCGCTGTGAGTTAAAATAACAAATCTGCACTATGCTTTGCTGGGTTTTAAATCAAAATGGCATTCTTTTTTTTTTTCGTGAGCCCATAATCCTTTCTTTTATACAGTTTGATGCTAGCCGGCTCTTGCTTCCTGAGGCAGAACCATTAGATATCAAAAATATAATTGCTCTCTCTATGAGTGCTCCTTTGTAGCCCATCCCTTTCATGTTTTGAGGCTGCAGCACTTTTATTTCTTTCAAAATATTCTATTAACTTCTTTGAATGGTGTATCCCGGCCTCCGCAGGTAAGAGGTCAGTGCCTTGTTGGGATACAGCGGAGATGTGGAGGTTCCTGGTTGGGATTTGTTTTCCAGGGTGGCAGTTCAGCTGGAAATAGTGAAATCCAGAGACAGGTGAGTATAATTATCCCATCAGTGCCAGTTGGGAGTTAATTAATCTATAGTTCCACACCTGGCATCCAAAGTGGAAACTATCTGGGGTGAGGGAGAGAATCGTAATGGCTTATCTGGAGTGCGAGAGGTTTGGGATACACAGATGTTGAAATACATACGTCACGTTCATTAATGGATTACAGGAGCGTTGCTTTGCCTCGTTCCGCACCTAAATATGTGGAGGTGTCTTAATTGTATGGACAGGTGTTTTAAAGCCCCAGGGTGTCTCTTTTTATTTTTTCCCTTGCTTCTTTCCATTCTGTATCTGTAATTAAAAGCACCGCAGAGACCTGCAAAGCACAGCCCCCCGCCCATCCTCCTGTCCCCCGGGAATCGCGGCGTCGCTGGGCGAGAAGAGGCAGGAGAGGGAAGGATGTCGGGAGTTCAGCTGCCCTGTTCTGGAGACCGGCAATTGCCGCTCTCTCTCCGAAGGTTAGAATTCTAAAAGCCCGAATACCTAGACATTTCCTTTAATAATACAAACCCGGTTTCTCTAGTCTGCCAGAATTCAGAGCGTCTGGTGGTTTCCATGGAGAAGTATATTTCTTACAAGGCCCAGCTATTTTTGCAGACTATTTTGTAATGCATTTGAACTTGCAGTCTTGTGCCGTTTCTGTTCTCCTGCTCCCCGAGCAGCGCGGGGGAAATTCTGCCAAATTCCCGCTGAGCTCTGGGGAAGGAGCAGGCCAAGGGCCTGCATCCCCCAGGGTTTTGAGGGTCAAGATGCCGTCTCTGCGCTGTCCCCTGGTATTTTGAAGGAGAGTCCCTGCGAGGGCTGGGGAGGTGAGGCTTCTCCTGCTTTGCACCACCGAAAGGATGCTGTGAAGACCCCGTCAGGCGTTGCTTTGTGAAAGGTAATTCCGCTGCTGCTGTCAAGTTGAATGGTTTTTCTGAATTTTCTGTGGATTGAGTGTAAGCTGCTTTTTAACTGACAGCTAGGCTTTCTCCAATTTTGTAATAATGTATAAAGTTTTATCTAACAAACGCCATTTCTTCTTCCTTAATTGTCTAATTAGAATGTAAACTGCACTGCTGGTGCACGGCTCCTTCACTGCTTTCTTCACGTGGCTGCAAGAGAAACCTCAGAAAGATGTGACTAGACAACGTACGCTTTCTGGAGCTCCTCTCCTTGCTTCTCCTATTGCTTCAGTGTTGACCACTACAAGTTTAATTACTGTGTGAGAAATACTTTTTTCAAGTGCAGCCAAAATCTAGGATTTAAGCCAAAGTAAATTAACAGTTCTCAGAAAACCTGGAGTCCCAAAGCCAAGAATTTCAAGGCTTTTAGGCATCTCTGTGTTATTGGCAGGCATCTCGTGATGTCATGTGGTAGAACAAATGGACACCAAAAAGCTGAAGTCAACGTTGTGCCAGTTTAGCAGGGAAGATTAAAACCGATTTAATTTAGGGAGGCCAAACTGGAAATAATGATTATACACAGAAACGGTGGGGTTATTTCATAAGCCGTATCCGTTCTTTTCCATTCGTGGCAGATTTCCAAGCTTCGTTCTTGGTTTCCTAAATTTGCGCTCTGGTTTTTCTTTTTTTATTTTGGGGGCAGAGGGACTGCTTGTTTGTGAAGATGTATTTGACGAATTGTATTTCCAAATGTGTTAAATGTAGTCTTCTCTCTCTTTATTTTCTTCTTTTTTTTTTTTTTTCATAAATTGCCATACTACTCAGTCCAAACACTGAATTTTGCGTAAAATAACCAGCATTCAGGAACTGCATAGGACAGTCCTACTTGTTTTTGGAGTAAGGTTGACACGCACGTTTTCTTTTGAAGGCGATTGATGATGCTTAATTTACCTCGTGTGTGCAATCAGGAGGACTATGTGTGTCTAATTTGGTGCAGAGCAGGTAATGAAGGTTCCTCTTTGTGTCTAATTCCTGCAGTACGCTAAGCCCTCGGCAAGGGAGTCGGGGTGCGGCTCGGGCTGCGGTGGTTCCTCGCTCGGAGGTGGCGGGATCGGATCCTGCCGAGCTGCCGGCGCGGATGGCGTCGGGGAAGCAGGAGGTCTGGTTTCTATGCATTTGGGTGCCTGTGAGGGCTGTTGGGAGCTGCACGGGTCTTTTTTTGCTGGCCCCACGCTAGGTGGATATGGCCGCGGTCTCTCCTCCGGTGCGACCCCGTGGGGAGAGAGGTGCGTGGGGCTTCTCCGGCGCCGCTACGCATCCTTTCCTCCTCCCCAGCATCTCCCGTGTCTGATCGGCTGTCACCTGCCACGGCTTTGCTGCTTAATGCTTGCATTGTGTTGTTCTGTGCTAAAGATAACGCTGTGACTAAAAATGCTCCGGAGGTTGTATGCGTCCGCTGGGCCTGGTTGCCATCAGACGGTCGTAGAGATGCCGAAGCTGGTTGGCGTGCTCCCCTGAACGGCCTGCGCAGGGATGTTGTGGTTTTTGTTCAGTGAGGGGGGGCAGACACACCTGGGTACGCGGCGTTCGTGCTTCCCTGCGAGGTGCGCAGCCGCCGTGCGTGTCTGGCTGTGCTTCTCACTCTGTGCTCGACGTGGTGATGTGTTCCTGGTGCGCGTACGTGCGCGCGGTCTTATAATAATTTAAAAAAGAGGAATTTTATCTAAATTTCTTTGTTGAAGTCTCTACCCAGTTTAAGGGCTCGAGGAAGGAAAAGCTGAAAGCAAAGCAAGTCCTGCTGGATCGGCTTTGCCCTTTGTCAGACGGATGGGGTGGCCACGTCCTGCCCCGGCCCGGCCCGAGCTGGCGGGTGCTCCCGGACTCGCCGTGTGGCACAGACTGCGGTGCCGTTTGGCTCCTCTTTGCCCGTTTGGGCAAGTGGTGTGGTATGAGAGCGGGGCGAGGTGGCACCGGGCGATACTGGAACAAAGGAAGCAGGTAGCTTTGTGTTTGGTCAAGACTAAGAAAGAAAATTTGTCCTTTTTTTATTTTTCTTTTTGTTTTTTGTACAAAGAAATTATTCAGTACGTGTACCTGTGGTGTCACAAAACGCCTTTCCTCGTGCAGGAGAGCAAGGTGGACCCAGAAGAGTTCCTGTGAGTATGTATACCTAATAACATAAACCATGCTGCTGAAGGAGTTTGCTGGGTGTAGCTGTGACAGAATCCACAGAGAAAAGAGAAATTATGTATTACAACCCATGTGACTGACTGAATTCCTTGTTTTGATGTTTACTGTGGGTGTCAAGGATGTATAAATGCAAACAGCACATTCATGAATTATTTTGGGCTGCTAGTAGGTTTCTGAAGAAAATAATTTGTAATGAGCTTTATTTATGCACTAGAAATAAAGATGGGATTAGGAGAATATTGAACTGTAAATGCACTGGTGATTTTTGGCTTTTGTGCAGAGCACAGAGAATCTCATCATTTATCTCCGCTCTGATCTGGAATATGCAGAGCTGGCTGTGCCTTTTATGCAGCAGCTATTTTAGTTTGCAGCAGTCTGGCCTTGAGTCTGTAAGGCGTGCTCGTTGCAGAGGAGGCAACGTACCTCTGTGGGTCTTTCCCTGTGGTCCTGCCGCCGGCTCTGAAGCTTTGCCGTGCTTTGTTAGCGTACCGTGACCCAGATAGTTCCTCCTCTGCCTTTTGTCGGTGCTCTGCTCTCTAATGTTCTGGTGGCACGGCCCGATTTACCTACTTGTGGGCTGCGGATGAGGTCGTACTCGTGGTTTTGCTCTCCAGCTTCCTCAAGGCTGGAAGAGATCTTGCGGGTGAGGAGGACAACTGGCGCGTGCGAAGGCTGGGCTGAGGACGGGATCGAGCCTGAAGCTGCTGAGGCATCTCCAACGCGAGGAGTCTGTTTTGGCAGGAGGAGGAGATACCATACCCAGAGATTTTGCTTTCCAGATCTCCTGCTGGCATTAGAGTGCCGTGAAAATCCAGCAGTGAGTGCCAAGGCTACCTTGAGTCTGTCACTTACCGTGTCATTTTAAGGATGTAGTTTTTGGACAAAGTGAAGGGCTCCTGCCCGGTGAGCTAGAGTGTCAAGGAAAGTCTTGATGTATGTGAAGAACACCTCTTTCTGAGGTGATTTACCGTATGAAAAAACTGAAAATACACTTTAGCACCTCTAGAGTAGTGTGCATCTGTGCATTACACGTGGACAGGGTTCACATGGGGCATGGGCTCATTTACTGAAATCTTAGCGTGGCGTGCACCTAGATCCCCGTATTGATGAGTCTTCTTTTGCTGCAGAGGAAGGGTGCATCAAATAATCTTTGGAGTTCTGTTAGATTAGGAAATTTGCTCCTTGCCGTTGCATTTTAACGGGACTGTTGAACATCCTTCAGTGATTGGTGTATTGGTGCCATCGCACGCACAGCGTTGAGAGCACTTCCAGCCGCGATCTCAATTTCACACAGGTGCAGGCAGCAAATATTTTTTCTTAGCAATTTCAGGCTCGTACACTTAAAATGAATGCAGAGACATTTTCTATTTGCCTGTTTACATGCGCTGTGCATTCCGGTTTTGGTCAGTGCGTTCTGGGCTGACCCCTTGTATTGCTTGACGTGGTCTGAACCAGTTGCGTTCGTACAAATCGGGCTCACCGAGGTGCTTTCCTCACAGTCCCTGAGCCAGGGAAGCAGCTTCTTAAACTCTGTCCATACCCATGACCATTAAATGATGGTTCAGGAGGTTTGGTGTTGCTTTCTCCTGGTTGGTGTAATCTTTCCAGTTCTGATATTACCAGGGACATTCTTGGAGCAGCATGGATGTTGGTGGTGGTGAGGTGTTTTTGGGTGGTTTTGGGTTTTTTTTTTTTTTTGGTCTTTTTTAATGAGCTAATTCTCGATCTTGAAGGTCTACTTCATCCTATTTAGCCTTTTAGATTTTGCAAAACAGCCTTGCCCCCTTGTTGGGTTCCCTGGAACTGTACTTCCACTTTAATTTAGTCACCTTGAAAGGGGACTGCCAAAAACAAAGGCAGGATCCAGCGATACGGATCAGCTTACACCAAATCAGCATTGTTGCCTGAGAATATCTCTTGCAGTGAGAGAAGCTTGAAACCTGCAGGGTGTCTTTTTATGAAAAAAGCAAAATATATACTTATTTGTATGCATAGACCACCTAGGGGAGTTTCTTTTGAATTTTGCACCGTTTTAAGCACTCATTGATGTGAGTGCTTGTTGCAGAAGCAAGGACAAATAAGATGTGTGGTAGCTGAAGGGCCATTTTTGTCTGGAGCTACACAGGACCGGGGTAAACAAGATTCATTAGAATCAGAGGAAGGAGGAATAACCACGGGACATGTCACCTGCCAGAGCGGTGGTTCCGGACCTCAGAAGTCAGAGTGGCGTTGTCTCACACCTTTAACAAGTCTGCCTCTGTAAGGTGCTTCCCAAGCTACGTAAAATAGAGATTGCATGTGGGGGGTAAGTATGAGTTTATAAATATTTGTGTATTTCTGTAGCAGAAGATGAATATCTGATGGTTTCTCTTTGTCCTCCTTCCCCTCGTTGATGTCCAGCTCTAGGATGTTGCTCACTGATCCTTGCACAGACAGCTAGTGACGATTCCGTCTAGGCTTGGCCGACCTTGATGTTGGACAGGCTGCCACAGCCACAGGGTCTTGTTGGGTTGACTTTTGGGGTGGGGCAATTGCTGTTTCTTTGTGATGTTTGCAAGAACCCCTGAAACATGATCGAAACCGAGGAAAATATTTAATTCTGATGCATTTTATTGCAGAGAAAGTACGTACTTTATAGCTTTTGTGCAAGGTTTTGTATCTCAAATTGTGCAGTGTAAGAGTATAATTGTTTTACTGAGGTGTCATACAGATGAAATAGAACTATGAGAATTTCTGAAGAAGAGGTGTTCAGTGTAACTTGCGGAAAAGAGATGGGACATACCTGTGGTCCTTTTAGGACTTACTAGGACCTTGGACCGCTTAATTTTATTTTCCCGGTGCCAGTGCAGTAAAATGTAAAACTTAGGCAGAACTTTTTATCTGGAAGGCTCACAGGGCGTTGAAGGATTTCTGTGCCCGGCACACTAAATTAAAGCCGACTGTAGGGTGGATTGTAACAAGCTTTTAAGACTTGAGCACTAGCTCAAAAGTCATTTGATATATTCAAAAGCAGCAGGAGGAAATGTTAGTTCAGCAAATTATGGCCGCTAATGTGATGTGAAAAGGTCACTCTGTAACCCACCCAAATCTAACGGCGCTGCTTAACAGCTTGGCAGGGGTACTGCCAAGGTAACCTGAAAGTTTTGGTAGAATTTGTGAACAGCCTTTAAAAAAAATGTAAGAGCTAAGAGGTTGCTGTGTGCCTAGACGCCCTCCCTAACCACGCGTTTGAATTTTGAGTTGTATTATCTTTCCGTGCAGGTTTCTGCTAATGAGTTTAAGAGCAGCTGTAAGCTCTACCTGCAGGTGGAAGCTTTCCTTCCCCACGCCCTCCCCTGCTCTCTTAGTCATTCCGGCTCAGATCTGAAATACTTGGATTCTTCTTAAAGCTGGTTGAGAGCAATGCTGTCGTGGTGTGGGACGGTTTTGCTGTTACGCTGAGGAGGAGGCTTGTAGGCTGGATATATCTTTATATCAGCTACCAACCAGTGTTGGCATAACTTACTTCCAGGCATGATTTCAGCCTTGTTTTTCTCCCTCTCCCTGCCCTTTCCCAAGACCCCTGTAGGGATGATGGCCCCGCACCATTAACTCGAGCCAGAGCGGGTCCTGGGTCTGCGTTCCTTGCCCTGAAGTTGTCTAGAGAAAGATGGGCTTCCAAGAGTCACCGAGTGAAACCTTGGAGGCAGGAGCTGGTCACTCGGAGGATCTGGGGCGCGCGGGATGGGAGATGCAGCAGTGGGGTCCCAGCTGTGCGGCAGCGAGGATGCTCTGCTCAGGATGCTCTGTTGTTGTGGCTACCGGATGCTTTAGACTAGGGTTCTTTGAGTTGTTGTGAAAGGTTTGATTGTTTTTGTTGTTTTTTAAATGGCCTCAATCACCGCGGTTTGTAAAATTGATTCCTTGCTGCCTTTTCCCCAGAAGGTACCATTACACGTGAATAGACCTTTCAAATTCAGCTCCATTGAAAATAATGGAATTAGGCTGTGCTGTTGTTCCCATTAAGGAAATCAATCTTGTTTTGAAAACCCCTGCGCTTTTGAGAAGAGCGGAACTTGACAGAAGGATCTACCTCTCTGCGAGGCAGGATTCCCCTGGAGACATCTGCTCTTGGTGGGCATCCCTTGATGTTCGCGCTCCTGTTTGGGGGAGATTTGCTGTGGCTTTGGAACTGGCATTTCCCTCAGTCGTTTTATGCTCTTGCTTTTGTTAGTTTTTAATGTTGATCTCTTTCCACTCTTCCTTTATCTTTTATGACATTTATGTCAGGTCATGGACAAATAGTTATGTACTCCATGGTTTTATTTTTGGCAGCGCTAGCCTCGCTGAGCGTAACTAGCAGACTGTATTTCAAAATTGTCTCCTACTTTTCCTCTGCCAGAACTGTTAACTGCTCCTCTCTGGAGCTTATTACTGCTGCTGGGCCTTTGATGGCCTCTTCCCAGAGCTTCTTAGCCCTTTTAGAGCCAATTTTTTGCTTTCCCGTGTTGGACACGTAGTTGTTGGGATGTCCTCGATGATTTGTTGATTAGAGGCTGTGGATCCAGGGAAGTCATGGGTTTCTTCTTGACAATCCTGAGTAATGCAATACTGTGTTGGCTGCTTTGCTTTTCTTATTTTGCTATCTGTTCTGCCATATTTTTATATATTAAAAATATACATATATAAAATAAACAAGGAAGTTTCTCTAGAAAATAAATCATTGTTGAGAGGGCAAAATGACACTAAATTGGCAGCTTTACAGAAGGTATGATGCCTTTGATTGATTAGTTGTCAAAGAAATGGAATGTACTAAACATGATGAAGATTAAGGATGTGAAGATGGTTAAAATTCAAGTTGTGTAAGTGTTTGGTGTTAGGTTTAGAGCCTCTTCCAGAATTTTAATTTTGAAAATGCAAAGCGTTTGTTTTATGCTGTTCTTTAGGAGCCCTCTAGATGTTTTGGAAAACTTTGAGTTCTTAAAAAAAACATAAACAAAACCCAGTCTGAAAGTATTTAGTATTCACGGTTTATGAATTGGGAAGGGAGACATTATTTTTTTGTGTGATTAATAGTGAGCTTCTGAGAGGCATTAGACACTATTTACAGCAACTGAGCACCACAAATAATAGTAGCGTTATCCTGAACCTCGTAATTACTCTCCGGGTCCAATTTTACATTGTATCTAATGTTCAAGGAATAATAGCGGCATATTTTTCAGCAAATGATTATTTAGGTATTTAGATAGATACATGTACAGCAGGACAAAATATTAAATAAACTAAACAATGCCTTTTGAGGGGACTAGGAATTCTCTTTTTTTTTTTTTTTTTTCTCCTTTTACTCTTTCTTTTGTAACCACACCCTCCTCTCCCACTGTCTCATTCTTCCTTTTCTTCTGGGAGGCAGGAGTTCACAGAAACAAATCCATGGGCTTTGTATGGAGACCCTGTTGGAGCCCTCCTCAATGCTCTGCGTAAGTAACCTTTCAGAGCCTTTTATTGCTCTTATCTCCCTGTCACGGGATGCCTGGCTTGGCCTCCATCCGCTCCACTTCCCCTCTTTCCAACTGCTAGTAAATCCTGGTTTACTTAACAAAGCGGAGCAGAAAGGAGCCTGCAGAGAACCCCGGAGGTTGCTGGGTGCCCTCTGAGATCCTGCCCTTTGCCTTGCTGCTCGGAGCCATCAGGTGCATATCTTTCTTAATCATCTCCTTCCTTGTGATGCTGGAGAGGCAAGAAAAAAAAAAATGAAATGCCCCAAACCTCACAACAGTTAAGCTGTTGAGAAATGGCTGTCATATTGACCGGTGTAGGCTCCTTGTTTCTGTTCTTCTCTCTCTTCAGCAGCGATATAATGTTGAACTGCGAGCTGTTTGAAATTATCTCCCTGTTCTGCACCAGGACTCGCGGTCATCGCTGCCACGAGCTGCGCTTCTAGGGAAGACCAAGGAACGTGTTTTCAGATGTGCAGATGATAGGGATCCTCAGGCTTGTCTGGCTGTGGTAATTTGTCAAAAACTGCCACCTTTGTTGGGATTTTGCTTTTGAAAGCTGCCCCACGTTAGCGAAGGTGAGGTGATGAGAGCCCTTGTTTCTCTTGTAAAGATAAACCGAGAAGTTTTAGGCAAGAATTTTGTTGTTAGACCCTGTGAGTGCAACAGGTTTTTGCATTGTTCACAGAGGTTTCTTGCTGTGAAAACATGCAAGGTGAATTTTACGTTTCCATTTACTGCAGCTGTATTTGCTGTTCTCTTCTGCATGTGGAATGGCATGAGGCTTTATCTGCAAAACACCCAGCAGCCCCATCTCAGGTACTTCACCTGACGCACAGGGACCGCGTGGAGAGGACAACCCTGAAGCAGAGGGTTGGCAGTGGGTGGAGGAGCCTTTCACCGTCGTGTTGGGGTGGAACGAGCCAGCTTGTGCCTCTGCTGCCGCTCCAGCCTGCAATTTGTCGGCAGTCCCTACCGCTGCGTTGGTGGGAATGGCATCAGGACAATGAAAAGCTTGTTGCTGTCTGGGCTTTTTTTGTCAAGTCCTCCTGAAGAGGAAGGGGCTTCATGACTCGCAAGCAGAGCAGACTTGAGATGAAAGTCACTAAACGACAATAAACGGGGAGCTCCAAGGTATCATTTTTAGAACTGTATTTCAGAGTATAGCAGCTCTTTAAGCTGATTTCAGTAATGAATAATTAAAACATAAAATACAAGAACAGTAAATATTTCATTAAAATACTAAACAGAAACTGCAAAATCTGTTGAAGACAGAAGACAAAAGAATCTTTATTTTTTTCTTCTCCTTTCCCCCCACCCTTATGCTCCTACATGGAGATCCTGGTCTGGGCAGAAGGCAGCAGGGAGATGCGCAGCTGTCAAACCGCTGCCAAAGATTAGAAGTTCCTTCTTACTTATTAACCACTCTCTTCTGAATCGTCCTTCGTAGGTCAACTTGTGAGTGTGGTGATTCAGATAATATCGCCTGTACTCCTTTCCTGGAAATGTTTGTGGCCTTGTAAACACAAGAGGCAGGGAAGCTTCATAATTGTTCCATTGAGGAAAAAATGTGTTCAGGCTCCAGTCAGAAGTTGTGTGTTCAATATTAGTTAATTAGTGGCTGAAACACATTAATTCATAGACTTGCATTCAGTATTTGCTATTAAAATTAATAAAACCTTCACAGAAAATGTCTGATTAAGAAATTGAATGATACTAGATAGTAAATAAAAAAAATAACGCAAGCCTTAGAGTAATTTTTCCAGATTCTCCCCCTCACCGTGCTCTGGGCTTTTACAAAGTGTAAGATTATTTAGAGTCTCTACAGTTAGAAGTCAAGTTAGATATTGGTTGAGGCGATGTTTATTAATCAAGACTAGGAATTACAAAGTGCAGTTCATTTTCAAGGGGTATTCAAGCAATCCCCGCTAAAGCCCAGCAAGAATGAGCGGGTAATATGTATAACTGGCTGACGTGAGAGAATGAGCATTCAAGGTTGCTGAAGACGTAATTTCCATTTAAAAATGAAACCAAATCTCATCTGAGGCAGAAGCAATAAGAGTGATGCGTTAACGGGTATTTATAGGCACTGGTGATCTTGCTTCTGCGTTGAAGTCTGCCAGGCCTGCAGGTCAGGAGGACCTGCCTCATACCTCCTCAGATGACGGCAGAAGCAGATGACATGGACACTCTGTCCATGACAACCTTACCTTTGAGGTGGTCTTCTCTACCCACTGGTTGTCCTACGTTCGAACAAGAGGCACTAAGTGATTACGTGGTCATCACTCTGCCATCCCTCCCAAGGATCAGCGTGGGTAACGCACACTGGGCCAAGTTTTCACAAAACCACAATCCTGAGGTTGTTTCTGATATTTTTTTCCTGTGATTGTACTGAGTGTTGCCCAAAGATTTTCACTGGTAATCGCTTGATTAGTCACTGTGGCTCTGATGTGAGAGTTTGCTTGGGATTAAGTTTAATAAAAGACTTGGCTGCCGTGCATCGTATTTCCAAGTGGTTGGATTCCTGAATGGAGCCCCAAAATCTGAGTTAAATACAGAGTCCATAGAGGAGTTTAAAACAGGACAAGGTGATTATTGATGATAATAATAATAGAAACCAATAGAGCTGAATGTGAATGTGAAATCCTGTTGATCTCTGACACTTGGACTGTGAGCCTGAGCCTGGACCACCTTCCAGAGTTGGAGAACAGGCCCAGGCAGGAGGGGACCGAGGGGACAATTTAATTTTTTTTTTTTTTTTTTTTTTTTTTTTTTTTTTTAAATCCAGAGGGGTGAGCAACAGAGAATTGGAGAGCTGCAGAGGGAAGCTTCGGGCTCAGCGGCACAGGGAAAGTGGCCATCAGCGTAGGTACCTGCAGATTTAGGGGGCTACTACACGTGGGCTTCTTAGACCAGGTTTCTTGACTCGTTTTCCTGAGGGCTGCCCAAGCCCCGTTCGAGGCACGAAGTCCCGTGCTGCAAATTCCCTCAACTTGAGCGCTTAAACTGCTCCTTTGGAGAAGTCACAAGGGAGTTCTGAATATCGGCTGATGCTTGTCAAGCATTTGAAGATTAAATATGCTGCGTGTGAACAAGTTTTTGCTTTTCTTGTATTGAACTTGGATACCAAGGTGATGAGCATGGTGTAAGTATCTTGAGAGAGAAATGCTGAGCATAATAATTTTTATTGATCTCAAAAGCTAGAAGACCTCTCTACAGCTTTCTGCTTTTTTGGTGTCTGGTTATTCATTTATGTCCAGATAATAGTGTAATTATATTTTCAGCAGAAGAATTGGGAGGAGGAGATTATCATTTCAGTAAAATGGTAATTCCTGAAATAATGGTTGATTTCTTCCAGTTGTTTGGTTTAAGGTGAAAACAAATGGTGGACAGCTTTGGGTGGGATGAACACATTGCGTGTTCTGAGCACTGGTTGGCTCTGCGGGAGCAGTGGTTTACAGGCTAATGCCTTGTTTTATTTATGATAAACCTCTGCTTAGAAGACCTTTTAAAGTTTGGTTGGTTTGGTTTTTTTTCAAAAGATGACATTATTAAAAACATACAGTCTAAAAACAATGGCCCCATCTTTGAGATAAGCTCTTTATAAATGTGGTTTGGTCTTTTTATTTTTTTTTTTCCCTAAACAAAACCCTCTAATCATAAAGGATTGCAGCTTTCCGATAGCACTGGTATGATTTAATTTGCCACTTGCTGTCATTATCTGAGTCGCTCCTGAGGAAGAAAACACGGAGAATACTTCTCTTGGATATGCTGCAGGAAGACCGATGCTTCTCTGTTGCACTATGGTAGCAATAGCTTGAGGGGTTTGTTCCTGATACATTAAGAACACGTAAGCCCTTTCTGTTTAAGGTATGTGAACAGTCCTACAGTTATTAGTCCTTTTGCTATTTTTTTTTTTTTTTAATCTGTCACTATCTCTGAAGTGCAAACCAGTTTTAGAAATGTTTTGAACTGGCTTGATTACATGCTCTTTCCTTTACAAAGTCTTCTGATGAGGTGAAACGCAATATTACAAAGCTATTCCCAGTCTGCCATAAGAAATGGTCAGGATCGGATCACCCGTGAGCAGTTTGGCGGTGTAGCCCCGTGTGAGATGGAAATACGAGCTTATTAAGGAGGTTCCTATTAAGTATCTAACAAATACTGATGAATACGGTTTGCTGCTACTCACAGACACTTTGTCTTGTGCTGGGAGAGCGATCGTGAGCAGCTGTGCTTGAATTCCTTTCAACACAGTTGTGTCTCAGCTCTGCCCCAGGCAAGCAGATGATGCTCCACGGCTTGACATGGCCTTGTCCCGAAGGGATGGAGTTGGGTGAGTGAGCTGACAGAGGTTCTAGTTCACAAAATGGGCTGGAATTAGTAATTCTGGTAGTGGGGGTGTGAAATATAGAATTCCTGTTCCCTTGGAGAAAGAGGAGGCCACCATATTGAGCAAGCACTTGCCCCTTCAGAGCTGGCTCCAGAAGGAACGATGCATTCTCATTTTTTTTCTTTTTTCTTTTTTTTTTTTTTTTTTTTAAATTTGCTAA
>WHYT01017404.1:219886-255836 GCA_009806455.1 Tetrax tetrax | reverse complement strand
TTTTTTTTTTTTTTTTTTTTTTTTTTTTTTTTTTTTTTTTTTTTTGATATGTGCTCAAAATATTTGAACGTTGCATGTGGGGAAAAAAACAACCCCACAAAATAACCACAATTAAATCATTAATTATTAGTGCTGAGAGTATTTTGAGTCATTTTTGCATTCAATCGGCTGTAATTAAATACTCTGTGAACACAAAATTAGGTCATATATTATGTAAATAGGATGAGACATCCACTAGCTCTAGCAACAAATGCTTTGGAGTCCTTAAGGGTACAATTCACGATGGGGCTCTTGGAGCCTAATCGGTTCTGTCTGACCCTGATTTCCTTCTCTGTCACATGCCCACCTGGACGCAGAGCAAACGCCGAGCAGGGGCGGGCTGAGAGCGGTGATGGGTCATCCGCTGCCCCCAGCGCGCCCGGCGACGCCTCCCCCTTGCCTGGTGTTCTCGGCCAGTTTGAGACAAGTTCTCCGTGGGGGAAGACTTTCTCCTTGCCTCCGGTGGACCTCTCTTCTCTGCTCAGTCCAGCTGTGTGACTTGAGTGCATCCTTTAGACATGGGCAGAAGGAATTTAAACATCTATTTTATTTTTTTTTTTAATATACCTAATCGTTACGCCGAGTGAGGCTCAGAGCACTCGGCACTGCCCAGGATCATGCCCTCTATTCTCTTAACATGACACTTGATAACTTCAGGTTTAGCATTCATAATTACAAATGCCAAACCTGATTTTGCTCCCTTTGAGGATAGTGTGAGCAGTAACAGGTCCATTATTGTTAGTCAGAATAATTATGTAGCTCTTAAAGAAAGAAAGAAAAAAAAGTAATCAAGCTGTTGGGTTCTGCTTTCTTGTGACAGGGACTTGCTCGCTGCGGGCGCATGCTGTGTGCGGCAGTGTTTCATGGCAGTCTGAAGTCGCGTCATCCTCATGTCCTCCAGTCTTTGTTCCCGTCTCCAGAAGTGGCTCTCGAGGAGCACCACCGTCCTCCCTCGTTCCTTTCTCCCCAGCTCTCCCAGTTCTCGCTTTTAAACCCGAACACGAGCCTCTGCACATATGAGGCACGTGGAGAAGAGCAAGAGCATGTTAGGAGGTGCTGGTGGCTGAGTGGGGAAGCAAAAAGGAAAAATTACAGGTAGCTCTCTTCCTAACCTTTCCTGGTCCTCTACTGCCTATTCCTTTGGCACCCAACCCTGCTTTGTCTCCTAGTGAAAGAGGCTGCAATTCAAAGCTGAATAGGGAATGGTGCTTCAAATACTCTGAGTCCTTCAGGTATGAGTTTTCTAGAGCATATGCAGTTTGGTGCCGCTTGTATTCTTCAGATTATGGAAGAAATATATTTTGATCTGTTATATTTTGAGTTTTTAATAGAGATAATGTCTTCTCTAGCCTCCCTCCTTCTGTGCCTCCCCCCCATCCAAAGCACCTTTATTTTACAGAATTTTTTTATTTATCCCACAAGTGCTTCCTTGTAGATCCCTGACAACAAGCCAGGTAGGTTTAAATCAGTAAGAAGAGATGAACCTTGTCATTGGGAGTGAGGGTTATCCATGGGGAGGTGTGGTGGGCACTACGCTGCTCCCGAACCCTCACGTGGGGGATCAGAATTAGTCTGTAAACGGGAAATCAATAAGCATATTACTGGCAGGAAGATGGCGTGTGATTTTTATACCTAGGTAGCTTTTTTCCTAATTTGCCGTGAGCTGGGAACATGCTTGTCTGTATGAGAGCTGGTCTGTGCACCCTGAGTCGATACGGCTGGCGTCACAAGGAGAGGACCGCAGCGCTGGGGCTGTCGTGCCAGGAAGCGGACTTGCAGCATCAGGTGCTGCTCTCGCCTCTCAAAAGCTCTGAACAGCAAATTATACAGTTACCTCCCTCGGTTTGCCTTGCCATGTTACTTCTGGAATTGGGATATAATACCTGGCGTGTGCAGGCCAGTATTTGGAAGTGAAAAGCTTATTTATCTGCCTCAGCTGCGATAAACCCCTGTGGACCTTTAAGGCTGGTTGATGTATTGCAAAAATGGGCAACTTCTGGGAGCTGGTAGGTGTGATCCTGGGAATGGAATGTTAGTTACTGTTTGCTTTCGGTAATAGTAGCTGCTGGGGAAAAATGAATCAGACTGGACATGCTGAGGACCTGATATTTCACTTTCAAACTTCCTTCTAGCTGGGTGGGTCAGGCTTGACTGCTTTCAGCTTCGTACTGTCAGGAGGCATGGATTTGGCTTATCAAGCAGTGCTGGGCTTGCTAAGTGGTTGGCAGACATTATAGAAAAGCGAGATGCTATTCATGCTGCAGTGGATAAGAAGTTGGAAAGCATTGGTTTAAGATTGCAAGAGGCTGAGAGGAAAATTGAAGTCATGGAGATAGCGATCATCAGACCTAATGCTGCTCTTGCTGAGAATGCCAAAGACCAGGTTGTAAGGCGTGCAGAAGTCCAGTTGATGATCTGGAAAATAAGCGCAGATTGAGTATTATCATCTTGGTGGGAGAATCTGGTGAATATATTGATGGCGAAGCAGAGAGATTCATGTGCTTGTTGCAGGGTGCCGGTCGAGCTGCATAAACGCAGGTTGAAATAGTGCTCTGGTGTGCTGCGACCGCACTGCGTTAGTGAAACAGCAAACTACAAAGCAGTGACTTCTTGGGACAACAAATCAGTGAATGTTATTAAATAACACAGCGACTTGAAACTGGTCTGTCTGTTGCGACTCCAACAAAAAAAAATACATATCTTTTCACTTCAGTTTAAAATCTCAGGAGGGTAATTCTGATGCTCTGTGACTTGTGTGTCATTCAGATTCGGCTTTCTCTCATGTAGCCTAAAAAAAAAAAAAGTCTAAAGTTGGTCTCACTGAGAAGCATCTAGGGTACTCTGCCTTCTTATTGCCAACAGGTTATTGTTTAATAAAACACTTTCTATTTATATACAAATTGGCAGAGAGAGAAATCTGGACTATATTTGGTGCCATAGGCCTACTTATTTTCTTTTTTTTTTTAATTTAAGGAGAAAGGAGAATGCTATTTTAGGTTAAACTGTTTTTACCAACTGTATTATGCGCCAATAGGTAGTGAATATATAACATCATCTCAGTTGTACGCACAATTAGATTTTATCCTCCAGCAATGGAGATTTTGTGTGCAGCTGCTGACAGAAGATTTTATTTGCCTGACAAAGGCCTCTGTGGACAGAGACATTTTTCCCCATTGGCAAGAGTGGTCCTTCAGCACATCTTTGGACTGTCCACCTTCGGAATTGTTCCTTGAAGATCCACTGATTTCCTCCAACCAATTAAACAGCCTGTATTAAAAAATGGTATATTATATCTAATATAAAAATTACTATCCTGACCTTTTCCTTTCCACTGGTGTCACCCACCGCCTTGGGCTGACCCCACATTGTTCTGGGTTGTGCCCGCTCGTGATTGTACGCTTGCTTGGGGGGGGGGTACAAAAAGGGATAAGTGGATTCACCGTTCATTTTCCTGTATGATGCTTTTGTGCCAGATCTGTTCTGTGCCCCGATATTGGTCATTCCTTGCTGTCCAGTGCGTCTGCATCGCGTTTGTCTCCTTTGCAAGAGAGCAAGGGATGGCTTCCCCTTCATTCTGTGCAAAGGCAGCTCCACACAGTAAAAGAGTGTTGTGTTAATGGGTCCCATCTTCTCAGATTCCTTGGGATTTCAAACTTTGTTTTCCTAATATGAAAACGAGTAGGTGCTGGAAGTTTTCCTTTGGCCTGGGGCTTTCTATAGTAAAAGAGAATTTGGAAGCCAAAGGATAATTTAAATGGTCAGGCCTTGTATTACATTAAAAGATTTACGCTTTTCCTGATCCAAACTGTTGTTATGTTTTACTTTTCCCTGAAATCCCCAGGAACTGGATGGAGTTTATTGTTTATGGGGTCTGGTCTCTGCGATGCCTCTGTGCAGAACCCAGGGCCTGTTCTGGGGGGGTCCTGCGTTGGAGTAATGCCGCTCGTTCTACTCCGGCATCGAAAGCAGCCAGCGGTGTCTGTGTGCTGTTATTTATTAATATCTGTATCGCAGTCGTGCTGGGGTGCATGTACAAGTGCGCAGTGAAAGGGGGTGCGCGGGCAGCGGGACTGACTCCACTCTTTGCTGGGGAGATGCTGTGGGCCACACGAGAGTCCGCGGTGTTTTGCACGAACTTATCGGTGAAACCCTCGCCGCTTTTTGCGGGCTCGTGCTCGGCCGTGCAGGGTGACCTGGCGAAACAGCCGAGAGATGGGGAGGAAGAGGAAGCCGGGCAGTTAGCTTATCTGAAAAAGGACAAAATGTTGTGCTAAAAACATGCAGCGACACTGCTGGTACTACATTTATGGCAGTGGCAGTGGGCTATTTCAAGATGATGAAGGGGAGGGGTAGCGATACAGATCTGCTTGAGAAATATGGTGGCCAAAACCGTACTGAGGGTCCGAGGAGAAGAGCGGGGGCCTCCCCAGGCAGCGTCCCAGGGCTCTGGCACCCCTGGGAAAACAGGCCTGTCAGCCTGGGGTGTGATCTGGGGCTTTTGAGGGGCTGAGCAGATGTGGCTTTGCCGGAGAAACTCAAAGAGAGTTCAAGGAGACGTGGTGCACGGAGGTGCGCCTCATCCCGTGTCTGCAGGATACCGGGAGCGCCTTGGCGGGCATCTGCTGGGAGCCTGCACATTCAAAATGGAGGCCTGGGGCGCACAAGGGCTGAGCGTGTAGGCTGGTGTCCAGCCTCCCAGTATTTTCTGGTTTTAAGCAGCTCTTTGCAGTGGTGATTCCAGCAGGTCCAAAGGGGATTTGGGGGAGGAACGTGCCATGTGGCTGCCCACCTCCTGGCCTGCGCTTTGTCTGCTTCAAAAGCTTTGCTCGCCGGCAAAGTTTCCATCTTTCTACTAGATGTGACTTTTGGCTTAACTCCTCTGCTTTTCTGTGCTCTACCAGCCCGCGTAGGAATGTGTTTCTGTGTGCTGCTTAAAATCCAGATCTTTTTGATTACTTCTGAGATAGCTGAGGAAATTTCTGTGCTTTCTTGTGTTGCACGTGCTCCTCGCACATTTACAGGCAAGCCACACACTGGGACAAAACTAGGTCACTGGTAGACCCCTTGCTGGACAGATGTTTAATTTTCCTCATTCACCTCCTATATTAAGCAACATAATTGTGATTGTAGGGGTAGCTGAATCTTGCTGACCATAGCTGATTTTTATTGTGGGTCCATCAGAAGGCTGAATTTTGGAGGCGCAAAATGAGAGTTTTTCGTACATGGGAGAAAGCGGGATATTTTGTCTTTGACTCTCAGTGGGAGGTCACAGCCTTTTGTGCTGGCAGCTCCGAAACCAGCACAAACTGGGGTGATTAGCTCCCTTTTCTAATGAGTACACAAAGCTGATGGTGAATGAGCCAGTGGGTTCATTGTGCAACCTTGGCCTGCGTTTAATCCTTTATGCGAGACCCCCTTTTACGCAGGGATAGCAATTGGAATCCAATTTACCCCGGTCTCGCCATTAAATCTCCTTACCCTGGCAATACTACTAATCAATGAAATTGAAATTCAGTTGCCGTTAGGAGTCTCTTCCCCTCGGTTACGCCACTCGCTTTCTGCTGCGCCGCGCGTTTTAAGAGAGATGAAGCCCTTAAGTGGGAAACACTTTGTCTTCCTAATACAAGAATAAACAATGTCTCGCTTCTTGGCAAAACACATCCAAAGTACTGTGTAACAAGCAGGAGAGATCTTAAAAGTCCATCAAGAGACGTTATGGTAATTTTGCAAGAACGACCACCTTGCTTTTAGTGGGAATTATCTAAATATGAAGATAAAAGGAAGAAGAACAGGAGCTTGACGTGTAGAGAGACACATGAAAGGTTTTGGGAGAGGCTTTCTGTGCTGCACAGAGATATTAGCAGTTGAGTTTTCTGGCAAGCACCTTAATAGCAAGAAGAGTTTCTTCCTGTCTGGTTTTCACTTTAACAAGCAGGACTTGTTAAATCAGTTTTGGAGTGCGTCAGAGATCAGTAAATGACAAAGAGGAGACTTCATATGCATCACTTGTTTTCTTTTCAAGGAGCCTTGTGAATGCTGATTAATCAGCCCCTCCCAGCAACCTTGGGAACGACAAAATTATAATTTTGAAGAACTTCCCCGGTTGCAATTGAGGAACTCGGACACAGAAAGATAAAGCCAAATTTTTAGCAGCGTCAGTGTTTGCGCACCCACGTGTGATGGGGAGGAATGATTTCAGAGGTGCTGAATGCCCATTGTCGGGAAACCGAGCAGCTGAAATATCTCACCTGGGAGAGTCATAAACTGGAATACCACGAATCATGGCTTGCTCTTGGAAATTTTGGCCAGTCGTGGTTTTTAAAGCCAGCGTGCTTTGTGCCTCAGAACCGGTCAGATCAGAAGTTGCTCATTTCTCATCCCCATCTATTACTCTTGCTGCCTGCAACGCCTTGAAATATTCATTCTGCCTTTTATTCATCAGAGCTGTGTAATACCCCAGGCATAGCGATGATCTGGGACATCTGTATTCTGTTACAGTCATTGTTTTGGGATTATCTAGAAAGCTGACACGGGGCTGGAAATTAGTGAGTATATTCTCCCATTGTAGCCAGTAGGCCAGGTGTATTTATTTAAAAAATCATGAAGTAGCCTCCACAAAATCAGGTGATACTTTTTACACAATTACCTGAGTTTGCTTTTTATTTCTCACCTAGTTTCTGAGCTGTCAGGATGCACATTGTTTGCTTTTCCAATCTTTTATTTGCAGCTGCAAGAGCTGGAAATCTAGCTTAGCGGGGAGGGGAAGAAAGTATTTTTTAATACAGCCCAAGGGATTTGTGAACAGAAGCGTTACGATGAATACTACAAAACTCATGGTAAAAATCACAGGAGCTACCATTGCTGCTAAACTGAACAAGAGTTCAGCAATTATCTGTGCTTGCGCAGCGTTCTACCTTGGTTTCGCTGTGAAAACACAGCACTACAGAAGCATGCAGCTGATTTTACACTTGTGGGGCTTCTTCTGTCCTGAGGAATCTGAAACTCAAGCTGAAATGGCTCACAGGCCTCCCAGGATGGTCTGAGGGCCGTTGGGTCGGACAGCACGGAATCACAGAATCATTTGGGTTGGAAAAGAGCCTGGACATCATCGAGTCCAAGTGCAAACCCAACACTACCAAATCCACCGCTACACCGTGTCCCTAAGCATCTACAGCGCTGGTGGGAAGAGGCGACACTGGAAAGCAGAGCATTGCTGAATTTTGGTTATATTTTTTAAACTGGCAATTTCAAGTGATGGCTGCATCTGAGAATGCACAAGCTAGCAACCAAACGCACCGCGGAGGAGACTGCCCATCTCCTGAGCTGAAAAATGCACTTTGGGAGGGTTCCCAGGCTGATAGATCGTGTTGGTGTGTCCACGTACCACCTTAATTTGGTTATATATCGGTGACCTTTCCCTTCTGATCTGGGCCTCTGTGCTGTCCAGGTTGAGTTATTGCAGACTTTGCTGAACAAGACTCTAAGCTAAAAGGTCGGTGAGAAGTTCCAGCTGGTACAAAACGTAGCTGCCTGCCCGTTTATGGCCGTAGCTGCAGGGAATGTGTTTGACCTGTTCTTCAGCGGTTCACACTTATTTCCACCTAAAAATGAAAAAAAAAATAAAAAATTGAAAAGCTCCAAACCAGACCCCCCCAATAATTACTTTAAGATGCTGCTCTGATTTCAGAGATGCCAGTTAACCTTCCAGGCCACTGAGGAAGGTGGGGTTTACCTGTAATGACTGGAAGGTAATCGCTGCGTACGGGACAGCCACAAGCTTTAAACCACCGGGCTTTTTTGGTGGGCGAAGTCTGGACTTGGCAATTGATTCAGTCAGGAAAAGTCTGGTTGACCTTTCAGGCAAAGTTGATCTGCAAGCCTTTAAGGTTGAGGGTATTTTATTTTTATTTTGTACAAATACAGCAGTCTGAAATAAGGACAAATGCCCTAAAGTGTGCAACTGAGCCCGTTTAATAAGTGAAACATTTTGGGGCATTTGATTTTGTGACCTCTTTTTCTGTGAGCAAGTTAAACTCCAGCATTTTGCAGGGAGCATTATTTTCTGGAGGGAGGACATTGATCTTATTTGGCAGAAAAGAAATGGATGTTTGTGTTATGACGCCTATTCAAGTACTTTCCTTTATGTATCTGCAGGATGCTGTGCCCTGAAATCAGATCTCGTCTGACTGATACATTTTAAGCAGGATGATTCTGACTCTCACAACTGTAAAGTGTAAACATGTTAATGTTTTGCCCAGCACATTATTGCTAACAGGCTGAACTTTCATTGTGTTTTCTCAGTTTGGGTTTACGTTTAACTTCAGGCTTTCGTAGTTATTTAATTCTTCGTAATTTTTGCCGCCCTGGTAGCCTCACGACTGCCCCACGATTGCAAAGAAAAAGACAAACACCCCGTCTCACTGGCTTTATTTGCTAAAGATCTTCCGTTCTCTCCCCAACCTCCAAGCCCCAAAATCTGAGCCCCAGGGGAAAGTGGGAAGTTGCGTCCTCAGACCTGTCAACTCTTGGGCCTTCAGGATGAGCCTAATGATGATGAGCCCTAGATGATTCTTTCACACTTGTCTACTTCAATCTCACACCGTGAGACAAGTAGTGGCTGTGCGGAGGGAGGGATGAAAGTCCTGCTACGGTGAAAATCTGCAAAACATGCGCACTGGGCGTGAAGAAAATTTGGGATCACTTGCAAATCCTGTGTGTAGCATGGCTGGTTGATTTTTTTTCCTTTTTTTTTCCTTTTTTTTTTTTCTCTCCTTCCCCCTCTGCAGTTTAATATGATTTTTGTCTTGATGCATAGGAAATTGAATCAGGTTTTGGAGGGACACGGCGAGGGATAAGAGCGAAGAATTATGCTGAGTGTTTCCCATCTGCCCGACGTTCCGTAGGTGGGAGTAAATAGCAGGATTTGACCGTGAAGGGGAGAGAATTAATGCTGAAATTGAGTACATAGGTGGCTGCAAGCCTAACATTTCACAGATTGACCCTCTCTGCCTTTTTTTAACCAATTATGAGACCACTTGTCCTAAGGACATTTTGTGCCCGGAGGCTCCATTCAAAAACACTGGGGTTGCATTAACAGACTGATGTAGTCCTCTCTGACCGCAGCACGCGGCCCACCATGTCTGCTGCGCTTTTTCTCATTCCAGATGGGTAAGAAATGCTGCCAGGGTAAATTTTGGGAGCAACTGGTGTGCAGCATTACTGGACTGTCTGTACTCCGTAGCATGAAGTCATCCCTTTTTTCTCCATGTTTGCTCTTCAGCTTAATCTGTGAGCAGTTTGCTCTACTTCTGTTTTCTGGTGAGTCAGAGAGGAGCAGAGAAACGGGCTAAACACAGATGGAAATGAAACAAACAGCTCGATCGCTGAGCCTGCTGCCTCGATTTCTCTCCAGAATGCACTCTTTGCAGATAGAATCATAGCATCATAGAACAGTTAGGGTTGGAAGGGACCTTCAAAGGTCATCTAGCCCAACCCCCCTGCAAGGAGCAGGGACATCCCTGACTAGATCAGGTAGCGCTTGGAAAATCATGTGTAGGTGCTGCAAGTACACCAAGTTCTGTGGAGGTGGGCCTTGCTTACCCCTTTGCTGTTAGATTGATTTACACACCGATGAAATGGAGATCAGATTTCTGGTGTGTGTGTAAACAGTGTGGCTGCCTCTTTTCTTGCAATTATCCATCCTCTTTTTGCTCTTTGTGGGTATTTACAGACTAATTTTGTCCAGGGCTCTGGTTTTGGTGTAGCAGAACGATGCGTGAAGCCGCGTAGACGAGCGCTGAGCATCTGTTTCTCTACAAGAGCAGTGTAGGTATGTAAGCCGTAGCGATGGAGATTGGGGGTGCGCACGAATGGAGTGACAGTCCCCGCTCCAGTGGAGGAACCGCTGGACAAAATGGACGGAAGGAAACTGGATGGGAAGACAGAAAAAAGAGAATGGGGTATTGCACATCATCTTAAAGGTTTTACTGGTTCATCCTTACTTTCTCAGTCCTAAATAGAGCTGGGTCTTTTTTAACTTATAACTCCTTGCAGTGGGGTCCCCTGTCAAAACCCTGAGTCCCTGAGGCTCTGCTGAATTTGAACCTTTCTATGTGTACATGCAGCTGCAGGGTACTCCAGCATTTTTTTTTTTTTTTTAAGAGACTATTTTGCCAGCAAAGGCTGATGTCAGACCTCTGGGTAGTTAAAAAGCAAATTCAAGCGGCCCATTGTAGGGAACCTGAGAAAATGCTGTTGCTGGCCAGGTTCTCAGTGAATGCTGGCCGTTGCCCAGCGGTCAGACGGGTGATTTACTCTGTGCTTTTCCCCATTGCTATGCAGCAGGACAGAACCGTTGAGTGGAATTTTTTAATTTTTAATTTTTTTTTTTTAAAAAGCCTCTTTTATTGGATTTGTGAGCTTTCTTTGTGGTTTGCCAAACAGCCAGCATTAAAAATGACGTTCTTTGGCTGGAGCTCTAGAGGCTGTGATAGCGAATCAGAATTCCACCCTTGGAAACCGGGCTTCGTAAGAGGCAGACATATAAATCAAGGCTGAGCTGATTAAACGTGCTCTTTCGCGAGGCTCTGCAGTGGGGCTGATGGCGTTCCGCTTCTCGGGTGAAGTTCCTGAGAGGTCAGGATGTGTTGGCAGTGATAGAGGAAGGCATGTACTCAGGAACGGTGCTAAAGTGCTGTTTGTCATCTGCGGGGGTAAAGTGGTACGGCAAAGACCGTGGGCAGCCAGGATGGATGACACCAGTGACCCTGCTGAACCTCCTGGCCAGACCACCACTCTCCTGGCTGAAATCAGAACCGGCAAGTCCTCACGTCAGCAGCCTTTGCGTTCACTACTGGCTTCTTGAGATGTTTTATGGCTGGACTGCAGGTCCGAACCTGTGCTATTCCTGACACACAGCCATGATCTCACGGTGAGCTGCGCGATGATGCGCAGCACGGTTGCTTGGGCTGGGTTGTGCCGGTGTTCACGGTAGGAGACTGCAACTTGACTTAAATACAAAATTTCCTAGTACTTTGGAGTCAAAATGCATCTCAGTTGTTTACTTTTTGTCTTCGTTTCCTCCTTTCTTTTAGCAGCCACTCTCTAGGCGTTGAAAACTGCAAGTGTTCTCCATTCCAAAACACTCTTTCCAGTTGGACAATGAGAGCCAAATGAATCGCTGCGTCCTCTTGTAGCCAAGACCACCTTAAGAGAAACATCAGGCATGTATTTATGAAAACAGGGTAGAAGCAGTGAAACATGTTTTAAAATGTTTAAGGCTTGAAGGCTTCCTAAAAGCTTCACCAAGGGCAGTTCCCCTGGCTAGGGCTGTGTTGTTACGCCGTGTGGCACCTGAGAGGCATTTGGAGAGGTGACCAGTCCCCGTCTCGCTGTTTGTGAAAGCAATATTGCGTTAGCACATACCTACACTGGCCACCACTTTTAACTGAACATGCACTATGCTGACCACAAAATCTGGATAAATCCCCTAGGGACCTTTTCTTTTTCGACTGCTCCAAAGCCCCGTTCAAGCGCGTTCAAGTTAGTCGTTCAACATCTGCTTGCTTTTTGTTCCTATCGGTATTCATCCAGAAGTAAACTTCTAGGGATAATCCTTGCCAGTGCTTCCCTAAATACTCAGTAATGTACAGGGAGCACAGGAGAGCGCTCGCATCTGATGTTTTTAATACAGTCCAACGACAGCAGAATGCAGCTGCCACCTGCAGACCGGCACTTGCAGGGGGACCCTGACATCGGGCCATGCCTAAAAGGTTCTCGGTGAACCTGAAAAAATGGGTTCAGTGATTACTTTTTATGATTATTATTTTAATTTATTTTTTTTCCTCTTAATCCTTCATCTGCAGCAGCTCGATTTTGGGGCTGGCAGCACTGGAGGAAGGGAAGGTGGGTAGGAAAGGAGGGAAGTGGCGGGCGCGGGAGCTGGGCGTGGGGTGCGGATGCCTTGGTGCCGGCCTTGCTTGGGAGCGTCTTTCCTGAGGTTGAGCACAGCAGCCAGGAGAAAGCAGTTGGCTCTCGTTACGCTCATCGCTTACGCTTCCCTCTACACCTTCGCTCTTTCGGGTGGCTTTTTTAGGAATTCAGCTCAAGCTTCATTAAGACAGTTGTCCCTGTTTGCCCTGGTTAGTCACTAGAAACCAGCTGTTGCGTTTGCTGCTAACCCAGTGCTGTTCCACGACTTCTTTTAATATTAGAGTCGCAACAAATAAATGCTCTTCTTGGACACATGGTCCTCCCGTCCCGCCGTGCTTTTTTGAAGATTGATTTGTAGCCTTTCGTCTCCGTCCCAGCGCAGCCCCACCCCGGGATTCGAACAGACAGGTTGCGTTGTCATAAATTTGGCAAGTTTTGGTGTGAAGAACGAGGAGGTGTAGCAGGCTAGGTGGAAGGGAGCACGGGATCTTTTTTTAGGTACCCCGTGGTTTCCAACTAGTATGCCTTTTCTTTAGGTGATGGTGGACACAATTTATTTTTTTTAAAAGGGAAAAATACCTCCAAATAGCAGAGACATCTGGACTCAAAGAAAAAAAAAATATTTTGCTTTGCTTGTTGATATGTTGTTGGTGGTTTTTTTTATTTTGAACTTTTTTTTTCTTCAGCAGTTGGGTTATATGGTGACAAACTCAGCATTCCAGTTGCCGTAGCAGAGGACTGGTGCTGGAGCGACACTCGCAGTCCTGCAGATCGCTTGTACAGAAGGCAAAACACGTCCAGAGCAGAGTTTCCCCTGTTGCACCCTGACATCTCAGTGTTTGGTGCCCATTCCCCCTTCGATGCCAGGCTGAGTGTGACAGCGCAGAGCCAGGTTAGAACAATTCAAGCAGCGCCGCCGAAGCAAGCAGCTCTCTTTTCAGTTGGTGCCCAGTAGCCACTGGTCTAACTTTTGCTAGAGGGTACGGTTTGCCCTGTGTTTCAGTGGTAGTTATGTTGAAATTAGTTCTTATTATGTGTCCTTTGTTCTTGGTCACCACCATGTGATTTTTCTTTCTTTTTTTTTTTTTTCTTCCACTACAAATTAAACACAAGACGTTGTGGTGGGTGCAGTCTCAAGGGATTAATTCTGCAATTTCCAGCCTGATGTTCTTTTGTCCTGGAATGAAAATGGTCGTCTTAGGTAATGGCTATTTTTGTACAACCATTTGTTCGCTGAGAACTGGGTTGAGACCTCCAGTAGCGTATCATTGACTGCTAAAGAGCCGTCGTGCAGTTCAGATCGCTTCTGGACTTGTCTGCGCCGTTGTCAGAGATGGAAAAGCTGGTGAAAAAAACCCACCTCGTGTGGTTTTACTAACCCAGCTCAACCCCTCCCTTTCCATTCTGTCTCTCTGGCGTAACTCAGGAAATCTTCATTTTAGGTGATAGGTAGAAATACCAATGTACAAATAAGAAATTGTACATTTGTGGATTTTTTTTTTAAAAAAAAAAAAAGAAAAAAGTACAGTATTGCTGCAGTATCTTGTGGTTAGCTGAAAGGACCATAGTGCTTGGGTGCGTGCAAATGTCTTTGGTTTCGGAGATGAGGGCAGAAGCTGGATGGTTTCCCTCCTCCAGCAGCACATTTTTTCTAGGAGGGCACGGCATCAGGTGTTCAGATGCAGCTCTGGGAAGCGATGCTTGGATTGCACGGGTGTAGACGTAGGCTTGGAGCGACTGCGCTTCTGAGGTAGTGCAAACGGCTGAGATAGCGTGACCCTACACAGCTCCTGGCTGGGGGTGCCTTGTTCCTGCTGGTCCAAAGCCTTCCTAAGTCATCACTGCCCCCTAAAAATGCCCCTTGAAGAATTTGAAGATGCTTCTGCATCTTATTTTCTTTGAACCCCGTCTCTTCCCAACCAGGCGGTTCTGGCCAGGCACACCGGCGGGTCGGGAGACTCGTGGGCGAGGTTCACCGCAAGATTAACCACTATTTCTGTGGGTAATCCCCAACGCAAGGGGTGTTGCCTTTACCTTGGAGAAAAGGAAACTGAGGCAAAGAGAGCAAGCTCCTTCCAAACCAAACTATTAAAAAGCTAATAATGAAACTGCTGAAGCAAGCCGAGATCAAAATGCAGAGCGAAAAGTAGAATAGTGGAAACCATACGTGTTTTAGTCTGCATACAGTGGAGATGCATACAGTTATTACTCAGGAATTATTTTATTTAGTTAACACTATTAAATAAATGCTATTGTCGCTTTTTCAAGGCCTGTTTTGTTTTTTTGTTTTTTTGTTTTTTTTTTAATAAACCCAGCCAAACTGCTTGGACATCGCCGTAGTGCTGAACTGGCTCATGGATCACTCTGCGCTGAAGTTTGTATTAATCAGCGCTCCGCAGTCAGTGTATTGTTGCTTCATTAACCTACTTGTTTTTAAGTATCTGTAAATCACAAAGAGGAGAAGTCATGCTGCTAGCTGAGAAAGCAGCCCTGTTTGTAGCATCTCTCCTCTCTGAATCACGTTTCTGGTTAGCACTTAGGGGTTTGTGTTTTTTTTTTTTTCCCCCATTTTTCTTACCTGTGAAATTTGTGGTGTAGCCCAGAAGGACGTTTCAGATGTGTATATCCGAAATTGCAAGTGCTGTTGCTTTTAACATCCAGGCCCCCTGGGGATATTTGGTTCTGGAATACATCTATTCTCCAAGTGTTATTTCACTGCTCACAATGTCACAGCTAAGGTCTTGTTGTTCAGTAGGCAGATTTTATTTGTCAGTGTGCTACATCTTGCTAAAGAGGCAGGGAATTGCAGTAAAAATGATTTATTTTATTTTTTAAGTGAATCATTACAGGAATTGTTAAAGGACACACTAATAAATGTTACTAATAGATCATGACAGATTCTATAGGAGGTTGGCATCAGATGGTACGGTCTAACAGTGATTCTGTATTAATGTTCTTAACATTGTGTATTAATATTTCTCTGGCTAACGGCTATTTCTCTGGTTAATGGCGACATTGTTCAGTGGTCATGTCCAGTAGGTCTGAAGAAGACTTCAAGGGGATGAAAAGGAAGAAGAAAGGGTTATTCTTGCTGTTCATACTGAGGTTCGTACATTGGCGGCTGCAAACTGGTGAATTCCTTTAGGGGCAGAAAGGACCCGATTCTCATCGTTACCATCTTTATTTTAATGTGTCTCACTTTTATGTGGTGGCACCCGCGCGTGTCAGGGCCATTAGTGTGGAGAGGACGTGAGGGGTCAGCTGGTGCCACTTGCACAGACCTGTTGGAGTGAGGAGTGAGCATCTCAGGAGCTGCGTTTGTTTCTCCGTTATTTCTTGGAATTGCAATGTCAAGACAGGGAGAAGCAGATGGTTTCTGTTCCGCAGCCTCTATCAGGTATTCTGTCATTGTTTGGCTTTTGTTGTTGTTGTCAGTGCACGTGCTGTTAAAAACTCTATTGTTTAAACTTTGGCAGCTCAGATTTGGGGGAGAAGGCACCTACGTGCCATCGAACCCAAAACATAACTCCTGGGCAATTTATAATCGCAGGCACTGAACGTGCAACTTGCTTTCCTGTGAAACGTGGCCTGTTATGCAACGTGAGCTGACAAGTCCGTTTCTGAACGTTTTCTCTGACTGCACACAAGCATCAGTTCTGAAATTTGGAGAGCTTTCTAATGGAATGGTATTCTCTAGGAGAATCAAATACATATTAACAAAATTTTTTAAACATAGCAAAGAATAATTGAGCTTCAGTAGCATCTGATTACATCTGGTGTGAGTTTCAAAAATGCATTTTTCTTACAGATGTCGATTGCAATTGCCTGTCTATATTTGTATTTTTGTGCCTTGTGGAAAGTACCATACCTGCAGTGCCTGACTTCTGGATGAAGGACTTAGGTATCCAAAGTAAATAGGGATGTTTCAGTAAGGCGCCAGCCAAGTGCTGTTGTCGGTTTTGTTGCTGTTTACCAGCCTGTCCTACCTGTTGAGAAATGGAACATAATCTGTAAACATATGCTTTGGGTTTTAAAGTCATCTTCCCCGAACTCCTAAAGCATGGAAAACTCCTTCTAGATTAATATTTAGATGAAATTTATTAAATGAGGATAATTTTTCTAGCATGAAATTTTAAAAATTAATTTATCAATCTCTTGCCTCATGCTGCTAGAGAGACAAAAGGGAATCTGTCTCTCGTATTTAGTTTTATTTTACAGAAATATTTTTCCATTTCTGTGGATAAATGCTCATCTGCCATCATCGCCATTTTTAGCTGTTCTGCAATGCTGAACACAAAATAGGAGCTGTCCTTTTTGGAAGTAGTCCTCAAAAGGCGCTGTGCTCATGAGACACCGCCATAACCTGTTTGTACGGCTGGGTGAGTGGTTGTCCCCAAAGCTGTTCGAGTGCCCCGGAGAGGAGCGTGAGTGCTAGATGAGCATCCAGAAGATGATACTGCTGTCCTGAGCGTAGACTGGACCGTTGCTTCTTCCCTGCCGGCGTTACCCGTGGTAGGCCACATTAGCGCGGAGATGCTAACATATGTTGCTGGACATGATGGGAAACTGAGCCCTGGCTTGTGTCCTCCTCTGCTTGGGTGCCCTCCTTGCCTCGTTCTGCCAGGTTTTTACCTCCTCGGGTGAGACCTCGTCCCTCTCAGGAAACACATATGCATCTTCCCCACTTGTGAGCTTTGAAAATGTGAATCGAGGCGTTTTCTGAGTTCCTGGCTGTGTTTTGCCTTTGTTTAGATGAGAATGGAGGAGAGCTTCGCTTAGGCTTTTTAAAGAGCAGAGTGACCCCAGTGCAGGGGTCTGTTCTGGCTTAACGGCCCCGCTCTCCGAGGGCCCCAGGTCAAACCACCTGTTGCCAAGCCCAAAAAATGCCCTGAAGTAGTTGTGGGGTTTGTGCGTTGGCCAAGTGATTGATTTGTACAACGTTCATTAATTTGTGGTTAGTGCCTCAGAGGGGTTTTAACAATTTACCTGTTGCCTTTTGCTGTCGCTACTTCAAAATAAACAAGCAGCATCCCCTGCACCCCAAACCCTGTTGAACTGGGGACAAAATGGACCTAACGCTCGGGCTGCTCAGCGTGGAGACGCCGTCGGCTCCTCTGCTCTGCACCAGCCCCTCTGAGGCAGACCCGACCCCCTGCCTGGGGATTCTGTTGATAATACCTGTTTCCGAAGGCGTATGCACCGATTCATCAAAAAGGTGGCGGCTCATCGTTAGCCAGTTCGGTCACATATGTTACGGCGGTGAAGGGTGTTTGATCAAGTGAAGCCCAAGGTAAGACATGAGGAAACACGTAAAGCGTGCTTTGTTAATGCAAAACACAGAGGTGGCTCCCTGGAATCTAATGCAAACATCTAATAGCTCCTATTTTATCCTCCTCTCGTGAAATATGCTCAGCTTAAGTGGAAGCAGCTGCCTCCTGCGCAGAGAAAGGGAGGCAGACCCCCCTCTCCGGCCCCCCCAGCCCCTGCCTTCAATTAGCCGCTGTTTTGCCTCCGAGTGCTGCATTATGACCACTCCTACTGTCAGAGGCATTAGCAAATATGCAGTACAGTAATGAATTTGTAAATAGAGAGCGGGGCTAACGAGTGTCCTCAGCTCAGGAATGCAGTGGGTATATATTAAGCCAGGTGTATGGGGGGAGGGAGGGAGGGGAAAAAAAAAAAGCAGCATCTCCAGGCTGGATTTTATAATTAGGGCACATGGTGTAACTCTTTTGTTTTGCAGAAGCCAGCTTTATTAATTGATGTAGAAGGTTGCTGTGTGCTATTCATTGTTTGATTAAAATGCCTGTATAAATAATTAGGCCTCTTCTGTTTGTTTTATTTTTGCACCCAATTTACATTTTCATACAGAATAAAAATGAATTAGCAAATGCATTTGTTCTCCAATTTTTTTTTTTTTTTTTAACCCGTAGCTGCTCTCCCCTGGTCACCAACCGCTGCAGTAATGACGTGACCTTTGCGCCGCGCTGTTTCAGACCCCGGTAACTCCGTTCTCTTTGGAGAAGCCGTGGTCCTCCTCCCTCCTTTGTGTGTGCGCTGCGGGGGGCTGCGGGCAGGTGGGCTTGGAATCCCTCCGGAAAACAAAAATCAACGCGTATGTTCGGTCACTCCTGGAAACATCAGGGCAGGTCTGTATCTGGTGGTATTTTGCTGAAGAGAGGGTTTCAGGCAGACAGGAATTTGCGCCTGTCTACTTTCAGGGCTGTGTAAGCGGGTGGAAATGCTGCTGGAGAAACCGCTGCACGTCTGGAACTGGCCTTGTAAAGAACCCTCTTGGAAATGCCGGGAGCTGTGTTATTGTTATCGCAGGGTCTGCCTTTCCATGTTAAAATATGAAAAAACTGCCTGTCTGCGGTACCTGTGGAGCAGTCTGTGAGCCGGTAGGAAATCTTTATCTGTGGATGAAAGCACTTTGAGTTGTGAACCGGTACAGGTAATCTCTGTGCATCGCTTGCTTTTTCCTCAAGACGACTGTTGAGGGGCAATGCAGAACTTCTCACGATTCCCTCGGTGCTCCCTGGACTGCGGTGGGCAGCTGTGGGCTCCCCTGCCCCTCCGGAGCCGAGCAAAGCTGGAGACTGCGGTGAGCGCGGCGCGATGGCCTACACCATGCACCTTCACATCTGCAAAAGCGCTCTCCTCTTGGCAACGTTTGCAGAATGGCCTGAGAAGGAGAACGGTGATGCCTACCGACTGGTGCGTCTTCAAAACGTTCTACCGACCTGAGGTCTGAAAGCCAACATCCTAGACCTTGATCTCCTGTATTCGCCTGTGTGTAAAGACAAAAACAAGCAGCAGACATTTGATGTAGACTCTTGGTTCAATAAGGGTGCCTGGCGTGCTTATGCAATAGCAGTTCAGGTAGAAAATGAGGAGAACTTGTTTTTTCACTCTGTTTTTTCCCCTCCTCCACCTCTCCCTGGCCCTCAGGTCCCACGGTGCAGGAAGAGGATGTCAGAGAAGCTTTCCTTTGGCAGGACACGGAAGGTGCTCCCTCCTGGCAGAGCTCGGCCCGGTGCACGCGCTTCCTGAAGTTTTTTCAGGCGTGGATCGATCAGCGAGCACAGTTTAACAGCAGCAGCAACAGCAACGAGAGAAAGCTCGCTCCGCGCGGCTGATCCCCGGGGAGAAGAGGAGAATTGTCACCGTAATGAGAGACTCGGTTAGGAGTAAGTATCTCTCCCCAGGAAACGAAGAAGCAGGGGCTGTCTGGCTAAGGTAGCGGCGTAAAGTACTGCTCTTCATCTCTTCGCTCTCCAGCCAGGCTCTGGTGCATCCTGTGTCGTTACCTTCTCCCTTTCTTGGTAATGGTGCTGGCATCTCTGTGATTGCCCCCGCACAAAGAACACAACGGAGCCAGAGCCTCCTGCCTGGAGGTCTGCGGCGCTGGCGACACTAATATGACAGTGAGTCACTTTGCAATCGCGCCGCTGTGATTTACACCGCCGCTTTGCGCCCTGGCTGCGCGGGGTGAGTGGGTTGATTTGTGGCCAGAGCCGTCGCTGGCTCGGTACAGCGCATCGTTTGCTGATGTCTTTTTCTCACCTTTCCTCATCCTTTTCAATCCTTCTCCTCATCCTCCTTGCCTCACCCACCCGTCTCTGGTTTTGTCCTCTGTGCGGCAGGACGTTGTCTGGTGTGAACGCGATGATGGCTGGCAGCCCTGTGACTGCACCTGGGAGAGGTGGCAGCTCAGTCATCCTGCCAGCAAGGGTGGATTTCAGCTAAAAACAGAGCTGCTTGCCTGCAAAGGTTTGCTATCCACTGCTAGTTTGCTTGCCCCTGTTGTAGAATTGTAGCATGCACACAAAAATTAGCAGGAACAGAGACTCGTGAAGTGTTGGCTGAGCTTTGCGCATCCCTCCCGTGCTCTAGGAGGTACGGCAGTATTTTCTCCTTTCCTCGTTGCTAAAAACTTGTGGGTTTTTTTGGTTGAATTTGCTCACCACGTGCTGAGAAGCCCTTGGAGGAGTCTGTTAGTGGGATGTTAGGCTGCGAGGCTCGGAGGGGTCGCTGGGCTCAGGCTGCAGCCCCAGCCTGCTGGGAGCCAGGCTCAGGAGCTGGATTCACGCTGCAGGGAAAGACTGGCACAGTTCCAACAGGTGTAACTATTATTTATTTTTGGATGTTTTTAATGTGCAATTTTATCCTAGTAAAATCATTATTTGGAACAAAGATAGTATTTTTTTTTCCCCCAACCTAAACACTGCATCCTCTATTTATTCCTTTCCCTTTGCTGCCAAACACAGAGTAGTCAATGGGTGGAATTTTTTGCAAGAAACTCAGACTTTTCCATTTAAAAAAAAAAGTTGAGAACACGGTGTAAAGACTCTGCATGTGTCAGCGAGCGAGTTGTAGTACATGCAGCCAAATCAAAACGATCCCACCCTCACTTTTTTCTGTCCTTTACATAAAACCAGCCGTGGGGAGTCAGCCCAGCAAGACCGTCTCCATCAAAGGCTAACAGAAGTGCTCGGGAAGTGTCTGTGATGTCACGCCCAGTGTGACCATTTCAGGGCGTATCTACTGGCTGGGAGCGTGGATATCCATGTCTAACTCCGCATTCTGCACTGTTTGGTAAATCTCTTCATTTCCACCCGCCGAATTCCGTGAGTCGTGCTTGTCTGATTTGGGAGTTGCAGGTTTGAAGTCATGCATAGCGTATTTTAACACCCTTATGCTCAGACGCTTCCATAAATGCAGCCTATGGTTATGTACCAGTTGCGTGTCTGTTGTGGTAAATATGCATACTTCGCATAAAATTTGCAGCGTGTATGTGGCTGTTTTCAAAAACTTCCCAAATAAATAACTTGATGGCAGAAACTTTCTTGTTTGGGCTCTCGCTGAGAGGGACACCGCCTGGAAAGATTGAGTAAAATACTGTCGTTGCAAGTTGAATAGCAAGGAAATATGTATTTCCTTAAAAGAAAAATGATAATTTTTTGGCAAAGTTTTAAAAAAGTCTGAAGTATAAAACTTGAAACTGTTCAAATCTTTGTTTTCTCTTAAGAATGCCTTCCAGTTTGCTCTGTGCTGTAGGCAGTGAACAATTTGCTGTAGCACAGTGGTGTGGCCCTGGGTTTCATGCCACTGGAGTACATAGGGCAATTCCCCCTCTTTTTAGACCAAATTCCACTTTTCCTGCCTTTATATCTGAAAATATTACGGTTTGGATTGCAGAAAAATAAGATTCTGGAGGCTTGCTGTGTTGGAGGTAGGTCGTGAGTATTTTTAATTTCAGTGTAAGGTGCTGCAGAGCATAGCTAAGTTTGGCTTTTTTTTTTAAAGAAAAAACCCCAACACCCTAATTTCTTTAAGGAAATTTTGACAGACCTTGTCTGTCACTGCTGTCGTGACAGTGACCTGCTGGCATGGCCAAAGGACTGGCGAGGATTTGCGTTGCTGCCTAACGCTCCCACCCGCTTTGTGGCGTGCGTGGCTCCGGTCTGTGCTGGGGTAGGTGCCCGCAAACGCATATTTTGTGTGGCGTCCTACGATAACGCAAACAGCCGACGGAGAAGTCCAGGGAACGGAACAATGGGCTTCAACCCTGTTCTGTGCCGCTTTTAGAAGCTTCTGAGGCTGCCACCTTTCAGGGCTTTTTTTTTCCTCTGCTCTCTAATCCAATCCATTCCCGTTGGAGAGGGCGAACCCCAGCCAAGCTCAAATCCAGAGCGGCGCTGTACGGCTCGGGGCCGTCTCTCACGCGTACGCTAATGGATGGCAGCTCTCCGGGCTGGGCGCACGCAATGCGGCTCAGCGGGAAGCGGTAGGGGTAAAGAGTTGGAGTTGGTTGGAAAGATGCTTGTTAATTTTATTCCTTGTCATTTCAGACACGGTTCTGTGCAGGTCTTTATGATCTTTAGCCGTGTATTAATCTCGGCTCTGCTGAGTTTCACACCGCTGCTCTGCCACCATTATAGTGCAAGGATTCTGTGCAGTCCAATTGGAAATAAATTTCTTTATTACACATTCTTTGACCTTGGCATGTTTGTAACCCTTGCGATTGTTAGAGGGGAAAAAGGAGGACTTCTGGGAATAATTGCCTTGTTTGTTCTTTATCTCTGAAGCATTGATACCTGCAGTTCTGTGCTGAGATAATTAAATCTTAGCATCACAATCGCACCAAGAGGATCTCTCTGTTTCTGCAGGCGACGTTTTATTTTTTCTGTAGGTAGAAAAGTGCATTTTGCATTTGCAAACCCTCTGCAGTGACTTTTGGAAAACAGTTAGGCTGAATGTCCAGCTGGAACTGCGCTGCTTTGAGCTAGGAGTTCTGTGAGATAGATGCTCAAGTCACCTTTAAAAATAATCATAGGAAAACACGTGCACAAGAGAGTAGTCAGGAATCAGGTGGTGCTTCTTGGTATCCATAGTGAAAACAATTTTAGAAACCACTCCTCTCGTAAATACTGCATTTTTGGGATAGCTGCTCTTGTCTTCTCTATTGCCAAGTGCATTGGCACGAAAGCAGCTTCCCTCAAAAATTAATCCGTGCCTGCTGTCTTTTCCCGATGGGGTGACAAGTGCTGTGGTAAGCAGAGCTGGTGAGGCTCCATGAGAAATTTAGGGAGAGAAATATAAAGAGCTCAGAAAAGAAAATGTTCAGGTATTTTGACAAAACGACCTCTTCCCATGGCAGCTTGCGTTTTATGTTTGGTTGTCAGTGGCTGCGCAACCGCAGAGCTTCCCGCTCCTCCTGCTGCGCGCCAGATCACTCCGTCTGCGGAGCGTCCTCGCACAGCTCTGCTTCAGCTTGGGGCCTGGCTTCTCCTGGGTGGCTTTGCTGGAGATCTTCTCAAGCAGGAGAGCAGAGCCATGAGCTGAGTCACCTTCCTCCTGTTTGAACTTGCACAAGGGTTTTATATTTTTTTTTTAATTTTGCCCCCGGTGTAAGAGTAGGTTTATGTAAGAGCCAGTACATTTTTTTTCAATGTCTTTTCTCTCCTTTCCCTAAGGATGCAGTAGGATATTCTTTCATTGAAATCCTAGTTGTGTCAACATCTTGTTTTCTAGCACCTACAATTTGTACAGAGAAACTTGGTTGTGCTGCGCGGAATTATTTAGAAAAAGAAAATAAAAGCGGAAAGAGTCGTGTTAGCAGCTGGAGTAGGCTTGTTGTAGTTGTTGTCAGGAGGTGGGATGCGTTTGCATGGAGGCACACGCCTGCCTGGGTGAGAAGCCAGCCTCGGCGCCTTCTGAAGTACGGCTGGCCATCGCCGCAGAGATGTGGAGATGGCGTCTTGCAGAAGAGAGAACGAGCCAAGGTGTGTTTCTGTTTGCGTTCCTGGAGCCTGCTAAAACCCCATCTGGTGACGATACCTCGTTACGGATCTGGAGGCCTGCAGGCGTGGTGCTGAAGGCTCTTCCAAATGAGCTGTGCTAATTGCGTCGCTTACCTTGGCAGCGTTGGCTGCAGAGACTGGCATGGTTTAACCAGGCTCCTCTAACCCACAAAACCCCGTACACTCGGGGTGGCAGCCTCTTCAGCGTGCTTGTCTCATGTGGCGTTACCCTCCCAGCAAAGGGAATCCAGATCTGTCCTCATCTCAGCATTACGTTGACATCAGCCCAAGGATTAATGGAGGAACCTCCCTGGGTTTTCCTGACACCACAGCACTCGTTTCTTGCTGGCTCTACCTTTACCTTATGTGATGCTTTAGTAGAATTTCAATGTTTTCAGCTGCAAATTAGCGCACAGTATCATCTTGTAGCTACCAAAATCCTGTTCTTTTTCATAAGGACTTTCTTCTTTGTATATGGAGTTTCTGGTGGTATTCTTTGCAGGCTGCGTTACGGGGCAGCGAGGCAGAGTTTTCAGTAGCGAGTACCAAATGCTTTCCTCCGGGAAGCTTCCACCGCTTTGCATCCCTGGTGATTGACATATCTGTGTCTGCTTTATTGCAGCTTCTGGGCCGCGTTTTCCAGAGGAGAACGCTGTTCCCCTTAAATTTGAAGGCGTGAAACAAGCTGCTTGGCTCGGGCTCGCTGTAAATCTGGCCTCTGCAAGCAACAAGCGTTGACATTTTCACATTGTAAAAGCTTTGCCATCCCTCCTTGTGGTGTTTCTGGGAGGGAAGAATTTGTTAAAAAGTTCATGTCCTCCTCGTGAGCTGCCAGAGGGACTGCAGCATCCGAGCCGCTGAAGGTGTGCGCAGGACTATTGCAGCAGAATCCTATCAATAGAAAGGCAATTCCATGGAAAAGCTGCAAAAGGACCTAAAACGTATGTGCTCACGTTCCTCTGCCTGATTCAATGGGATATGGGGAGCTGGAGACACCGGTTGCCAGATTTTCAGTCGAAGGGAGCCATGGTGTTTGCTGAAGGATGTTCGGAGCCCCCTTTGTCATGGTAATGAGGCAGGGCCTGGGCAGCAGGGCCTGGGCAGCGCGCACTGCCAGCCTCTGCAGTGGTTTTTGCGTCGCCTTGTTCAGTCTGTTGGGAGAAAGAGAGGGAGACACGCCGCCGAACGTGCGGTTGACCCAGGCTGAAGCACATCAATAAGCTAGAAACACAGCTTTGTGCCGACAGCCGGGAGAGAGCCATTAGATGGCCTGTCTTGCAGATTTCTTTCTGCAGTTTAACCTTTTATTGAAGTTCCTAGGAATACAAAGCAAAGGGAAAAAGCTTGGAGGGGAATAGAGGGGCATTTTATGGCTGCGGGACTGGGTGCCGGGGACCACGGGCTCCACGTCTGCCTGTGGCTCGGCTCGGTCCGGGACTCTGGTTCTCAGGTTTGCAGGTGGGATGAGGAAGTTGTGTCTGCCGTCCTTTGGGAAGGAGAAGTCTCTCTGATGTCGTCACCGCGCTGGACCGTGGAGATGCACGCCCAGGATAGCCTGGCAGTGCGATTTGCTGGTGGGAAGGCATTGCCTGGATGAGAATTGCTGCTGGAGCAGAGAGGGGAGGATTACAGTAGGCTTTCTTGGTGTGCATCTTCCTAGCAAGTTGGGTGTTTTGTTCTTTTTTTTTTTTTTAAGTGCCTTTGCAATGTTCATTACCATTAGAGACCCATTGCAGTTTTAGGAAAACAAGTGAGGCCAGGATTGAGTCGTTTAGTTCTGATGTGGTTTGGGGGAGCCGTGCATATAGATCTTTTTTTTTTTTTTTTTTTTTTTTTCCTTAATTGGTCCAGATCCGTATGAGGAATTTATGTGAAAGTCTGTGAATGGATTTTGTACTAGTACGTAAAACAAGAGGAGAGGCAGATGTTGGAGATGAGGAGCAGAAGTTCCCCACCCCACTCCCATCGGTGTGTGGTTATCCGAGCTGTACGTTTGTTGAGAATTTCTGGATTTCTGCAGTCTGGTCTGGTTCTCCTGCACTGGCACATTCACCACGTCCCTCGAGATTAACTGGGCATCCTAATCGGGCAAGAAGATTTCCATCCTAAGTTTTCTTTTTTGGTAATTTCATTCAATTTTTCCTCCTAATGGCCCCCCGTGCTGGTTTTTCTGCTTGGTGTTTGCACCTTTCAAGCACATACAGATACATATCTCGTCTCGCTAAGCTGTGCTCTCACTTAGAGCTGGACGGACTCAAATCTTTTGATCTTTCCTTAAAAAATTTTCCCTTCAAACCCTTGAACATTTTTGTTGTTTTCTTTGTACTCTGTTCAATTTGTCAGTGTCTATCTGGTAATGAGGTGTCCGGAAGTGAATACATTATTCCGTTTATGGATTAATTACAGCTGTAGAGACGGGAGGCTGGAGCATCCTGCTACGTGATACGTGTTTCAGTGTTTTCTGTCTCTGAAACTAAACTGTCTTTTTAGCTGCCGCATCCTTCTGCAGTTTCATCTCAAGCTGCCTGCCCTCTGCCTTTCCAGGTCCTGGTTTGGATGGGTGCGTTCCCAGCATCTCCTCCCCAGAGCATGGCTGTGTTCTGGGTGATACACACCTCTTCAGTGTCAGTTTTATTTTTTTCCAAACAAAAAAATCTTCCTATGACTTTTCCGTCTTCTTCCAGGTCTGGCAGGTCTGGGAGGGCCTTCTGAAGAGAACAGGGAAATTTTTTCTTTCAGTGATGTTGGCCTCGAGTCTTGCAGGTCCTAAATCCTAATCCCTTCTAGAGCGGGGAGAGTTGAGGCTGCTCAGAGTTTTTGCTTTTAATTTCAGGACCGACTCTCGAAAATGCTGTCCTAATCCATGTGGCATTGCTTTTCTTCTTCTCATGAAATAAATAATTTGTGCTAACAGACCAACTGTGCATAACAAGAGGTGTTCTCTGCAGATCTGTGCTTCTTGCAGCTCGCTGAGCAGCTCTCTGCAGCAGATACCGTTTTCTTCAGGCTTTTTCCATTCTTTTGCTAGGAATAGAAGTTAATTGCATCCATCCGTTTAAGTAATTTCTGGATTTAGGTATTAGACTTATGTTTTGAAGGAATTTGCTGAATTTCCCTTTTAAAAAATAATTCTTCACAAATAACAACACTTGATTTCCTTGGTTAATTGCACAGATTGAGTGGTTTGGCACATGTCTGCGTTTTCCAGATACTCCCTTTTTCTCTCCTTCGGTGGCAGCTATTTTTATAAACTCGCCATCGCTCTCTGATAGCGCAGGCATCTTTTCTTAATTTACTTTTGAAGACAAATTTAATAAAGGAATTCCCTTTCTTAGCCATGTTTGAATCGTTCTTTTTATCTTTTATTAATTCCTGAACTTCTTCTTAACCAGGTTTTCATTTGTATGTTTATAAATAAGCCCTCCCTCGTTCCTTAATCCTTTTGTCCAGCATTAACTCATACTGTAGTTTATTGTTAACATTTAATTGACTCTGTAGGAATTAAATGTCCATGTGGTCCTTGCTTGTTTGTTCTCATCCTTGTTTGCAGTAATTTTCTTCTTACCGCTCCAGCTCTTACGAAGACATTGAATGCTTGGGTTTTGGGTTGGTGGTTTTTTTTGTTGTTGTTATTGCTCTGGTTTTCTTTCAGCAAGGTTAAATTAATTGTGGTATTCTTCTGAAGGTGCCAACTGGCACATTTTCAGCACAGGTGGAATTTCTGGAATCCGTTTCCTTGGCTTTGTGGATGCTGGAGGTGCCCCATCTGGAAAGACATGGAGAAAGTCTTAGAGAAGATTCCTCCATGGCTTTACATCGCAAAGGAAGCAAATACCCTGATTAAATCCACGCTAACTTGGAACTGTCCTTAGTCACTTAAAATCCTCTGCAGCGGATTGGTCTGGGAATTTTTTTTTTTTTTTTACTTCTCATTATTTTTCAGTCCACCTTTAGATTTGCAGCAAAAGGCTACAACCTCTTTCAGTTGATTTTTCAGTGCTGATAGCTCAACGCCATAATTTAGTCAACCTGATCTTCCCTGTTGAATTTCAGCTTATTGGCATTATAATTAATTTTGACACGTAACACCACCCCTCCAACTTTCACTCCCAAACCTGTTAATGTGTAATGATGAAAAGTACTCTCTGGCATAATATTGTTTGGGAGTTACGAATCTTCCATCCTTGTTGGGAGTAAAAGTGTTGATGCTGAAGACTGAAAATGAGCTGAACTTTCTCAGTTTGTGGTGACAACGTGTCTCGGTCCAAACCAGGAACATAGTGATGTGTTCTATTAAAACCTGAGCTCAGGTATTTCAGTTTAGAGTCTTTTTGTTGTACTTTCTAATATGCTAATTATAAAATACTGGCCTGCATTGCATCACATCACGTCCAGCCTCGCTCCTTGATGGTATTTATAGGATTGCAGCTTCTTTTGCTTGGTTTTCACCAGCTTACAAGATCTGATGGAGGCTATCGGTGGCAAAAAACCCCATTTCCCCCCCAAAACACCCCTGCGTGCACTCGTTACAAAGGCCGTTAGTGATTGCATCACTGGCATGTACTTAGATTTCATTTTCCTTCGGTACTTAGTAAAACTCTGGAACGAATGCCCACGAGGAATTAAGCTATAAAGACTCTGGCGGAGGAAGTACGTTAAAAGCAATTAGCAGAAATTTAACAAAGTAGATGAAAATCGAATCTCGGCGCTCTCCGAATTTCTGACCCGGCATTCCGCAGTCCCGGTGGTAGGTGTTTCCGGGAGGAAACGTGGGGCGCTGGGGAAGGGGGAGCGGTGCTGCCAGCAGCACACGGGGCTTTATCCTGGCTCCTGCATCTTGGGAGCCAGCGGAAATTCTGGGAAATGCGCGTTTTCGCAGCCAAGAGCCTTCTCCTCACTTTTGGTTTTTACTGTTACTGTCGTAACAGTGTGTTTGATGGAGACGCCAGTTCCCAACTGGGTTTGGGTTCCTAACCTGAAAGGAATGGTCATCTTAAAAGCTTTGGGGCAAGAAAGCCATTTTATTGTATTATCAGTTAATTTTAAAGCTTGATTCCTTACATTGATAGGTACTAATAAGCTCGCCAGCATTCAATAACAGACCTCTCCATCTTCCTCCTCATATCCAGCCCGGCTCTTGAAGCAGCCCAGCGGTTTATTCCCGTTTTATCTGAGAACCCGTGGGCACGAAGGGAAGGTAAATGTTGCCCGGGATCTCGGTTCATGCAGTGGAACGGTGCCCGAGTTGCAAAGAAACTGGCAGCGTCGACAGGTCCCACGCGCGTGCCAGCGCTCCTTGCTCTCCCTAGAAACTTTAGAGCTGAAAAATCGTTTTCAAAACAATTCAAAATTCTCTTTGCAGCTGAAAATTTTATTTTCAAGACCGCACCTCCTGGTAGACTTCAGGGTTCTCAGCCTGGTTTGGGGGCTGCTGCTGTGGAGCAGCATTTCCCCAAAACCTCCCGAATTCTGCGGATTGCGAGTTTAACGTAAAGGTGTCAGGCATCGCTGAAGAGAAATTAAGAGAATGTCAAAGGTAAAACTAAACAAAAGGGCAGACACAAAAAGACTGTAAATGAGGTGGAAATTGCAGGCCAATAGACAATAGAATAAAGTTTAAGTAGCAATTTGTTCTCCTTTGCACAAGGAAACCCACCTCATCTTAAAAAAAATTAAAAATCTTACAGGAAGCTGCACTTCTAAACACAGAACTACATATATCCTGGGAAAAACAAACTGGTTATTGTGCAGCCCCTCCAAACGTGCACACAGGAAAACAAAAGTGAGTATTGATTGACAGAGTTAATCTTTTCTTAATGAATGTTTTATTTAAATATTAATTTTTCTCATCTGCATCGCTGTTTGGCTTCAGGCTGTCTCGCAGTACAGTACCTTTTCTGGGTCCTCAGCCAGGAGCAGCGGTGGGCGAGGATCCCGGGGGTCTCCTGGGTCTGTGGCGACCAGCGGCTCCCAGAGGGATCCTTCCCGCAAGCGCAGACGCTGGGAAAGCCATTGAGTTCTCTACGGAAGATCATTTTCTCCTGGAAATAATAACCCACCATTTTTCTTATAACTTCATTTGAGATAAAAGCACCGGGACTGAAAACTGGCGAGGTGAGAGCTGCGGCTGTGCGTTGAAGGTTCTTGATGATGATGATAAAAGACAGTGTGAGATGGATGCAAGTTGAGGCAGCGTTTCCAAAGCATTTCTCATGATTTTTCAGGAAAATAAAAGGAGGAGAGTCTTTTTTTTTTGTTGTTGGCTGTACCAGCATGATCATGAAGGTTCTCTTCCGGTTGTGAAATTCTGGAACTGGACTGGAAGCCCTTGCTGGAGCCGAGGTGGTTCCTCTCTGTCCCTGGCGGCATGCCCACCACCTCACTACGACCGGCTGCGCAAAGCGTCGGGTGACCGTCCCGCTGCAGCTAAGGTGGTGGCTTTTCATGCGAAGAATCGCAGGATTAGATGAAACGCCCATCAAAGCTGCGGCCGTGGGGATTTGGAGGGTGTTACTAATTAGGGGATGTTTGCATTTGGTTCAAGCACTGGTAGGAGAAGAAGGAACAATTTCTTCCTTCCTTTTTCCCCCTCTTAATCCCTGGCTGAGCCACACCAGGACAGGTCCCACGCTCCTGTGGACGGGCCCCTGCAGAGTCCAGTCATCCTGGTCATGCCTGAGCCAGCAGAGCCACCATGGTGCTGGGACGCGGTGCTTTGGCCAGAGAAAGGAGGATTTTTGCGTGTGGGTTAGGAGGATGCGATGCCAGCGGTGCCTGGCACCTGCCTTGGCAGCACGTTGTGGTGGAGGCTTTGAGGGCCCACCGAAATAAAAAGAGCATGTGTTGACGAGTGAGGAACTTCACCCGCTTTGTTTCGCATGTCTTGGAGTGGTTTTGGTTGGGGATTTTCCTGGTTTTGCATCCTGGGCGCACATCTGACGCTACCTCCCCACCAGTGCCCCATTGTGTGCGCCGTTCAGGATATGAATTTCCTTAATCTGGGAAATTTGTGACTACTTGTTCTTCATTGCTCCCAGCTCTAAAAAATTCATTGGGATAATGTCTGTGACACGAGGGTTTACTCCCCACATCCCATTTCCGTGGCTCCAAACCTCCCCGAATGTGTCCCTGGGACAAGTCCTCGTCTTCCCACGGGGGTTTTGCAGACCAGATTTTGTCGAGCTGGGGGATGCTGATAGGCGCTAAACATTTCCGTGGAGGAGCACAGAGATCTTGATTGAGATGAGAAATAAGTAGCGTAAACAAGGCTAACTTCTGCAGTAAAGAGAAAGCCGGGGAAAATGCCGATATCCTCCCTCTAAAAGAAAACAAAATTTAAAAAAAAAACCAAACAAACTCCGCCTCATCCATGTAAATACGTGAGCTTGAATATCTGTCATTTCTTACTTGCCTGTGTGAAGCTTCAGGTGTTCTTTAAGGCTCAGATTGCTTTTCCATATGCGAATTAGTGGTAGGATTTGTGTAGCGCTCGGAAGAAACGATGCGAGATTTGTTTAAAAGATCTAATGAGCCTGGGTTGTCTGCATCACGTAACGTCTCCGCACGGCGTGGTACGCGTCGGGGCCCAGGAAGTATGTCTGCGTTTTTCTTCAAAAGATGCTGTGACCGTCAAAGATACTTACTATAAATGATTCTGAACGCGTGGGTTTTTTTTTCTTTACAGCTATATCTGCATATTCAGGATATTAAAGGGAATGTGTTTGCCTTGAAGGAGATGGTTGGCTTGTTGGAGTTCCTAGGACATCTGCAGAGCTCATTTGTTTTATCTCAATTTATGTCATTTTACCCATTTGTGGTTTGTTGGTTTTTGTTGGTTTTTTTTTTTTTTAAATGAAGTTTAATGCTAAAAGCAATTTATAGAACTGCAGTAATGCAAAGCTGACTCCTAAACAATGATAAATACTTGGAGGAGAGGATCTCGTGGTGGTTTTGCCATAAACAGCCCTTCCACGCTGAGCAGGTCGGCTGGATGACGCTACCGGAGAACCCAGACGCTGCCGGCTCTTCTCCAGGTGAAAATCCCATCTCGTTGTTGATGTGAGGATAATGAGCAGATGCATACAGTAAAATACCACTTATTACACTGTGGTTTTGATTGGTTAATTAGTTTCTCCGCGTTAATAGAGGATCAGGGCTGGGGCTGTCGTTTTCAGAATTCAGCATGTTCTTTGCTGCTGCTGTAGAAGTGAGTCAGTACAGTTCCTGCTTTGATTTACAAAATTGGATTTTAATCTCTTTGTAACCATTATGCTAAATCAATTTTTAACATAGCAGAGCACGGCGGTACAAAGCCCCTCTTGTTCTCTAGTCGCGAACTCTTTGGATGAGTGAGCACCGGATAAACAAGACTTAAACGGCGTCTACGTGGAAGAGCTTTGCCGGGATGGAAATACAGTTTTGCTTTATTATGACTATTAGCTCCTGTGGTGCCGACAAGGAAAATGGAGGTAAATCTGCGTTTGCTACCGCTAGTAAGAAAGCCGTCCGTTGGTAATGCGACAAGAGAGATGCAGAGCGCAGCGATGACCGTACCTGTGTTAGCGGTTTCAGCCGCGGAGACAGCCGGGAGGGACGTGAGAGGGCTCCATCGCCGTATTGGGTTTTTTGGGTTCGTCCCCCTCCTTAGCCCAGCTCCAGAGCTGTCAAGGCATCAGATGAATCACCCCTATGGTGTTTTGGATTTCTGGCAATTCAGTAGCGATTGGGCAATCATCCAAATCCAGTATGAGCACTGATAGTAATGCACGGGGAGCTCATATGATTTCAGGTGGAAAGCAGGACGAGTTTTAAGATGACTCTGTACGTGCACATGACTGTGTTTGCCCTTTATTCTCCTCTTCCTTCCCAAAATCCATACTATCCCACTATCTAGCTTGTAAATCAGTCTTACTACGGGCTGGGGAGTGGACAAAACCCCCATGAAACACCACATGTAGATCCAGCCGCAGTATTTCAGACTGCTCAAAACCTCTGAAAATTCAGGGTTTTTTTAGATCCACCCTTCTTGCCTGGTGCCCATTTTGAGGTGCCAGTTGCACGTCCTGTTTGTAACCCTGGCCCAGTAGCCTCTGCCCCAAACCCTTCAGGGAAGAAATTTTGGAATAGATCTTTTCTAGGCTTTATGACTTTAATTAAAAACTTGGAGCGTGAGACGTTTCAGAAGACTTCACTGACACTTTTTAACAACCGTGTTGCTGAGCCTGACCCCAGCATTGTTTTTCCTCTTTTCTGGAAATAACCTGGAAGAGTCTGGTCTGTTTTACTCGCTTCTCACGTGAAAAGGGGCATGTGGCATATTGTACTTGGCCAAATTAATTTTGTGAAATGAGAAAATAAGCGTAAAAGTTAATCGCAAAATAACTAGAGTTATGTAGGAAGATGAAGAGAAGATACATTTCTTGCTCCCTTAAAATCTTCTTTAGAAAATAAAAAAGTCTGTTGCAAGATTTGGGCAATTTACTATATAATAAGTCTCATTGCCTGAAAGCTGAGGATATCAGTGAAACAACGATCCAGAAATGAAGTGGTTGTGTTATCCGTATGCGATGGGTTAAATCTGTGGAAGGTCTACATTAGCTCTCGGTTTTTACTATGTCGGCTGGGTTACGGCGTGACAGTCTGGTTGGCTAAAAGCAGAGGGCGTAAGCAAGGAAGGCATCCCTTTGCGCTTTCTCTTCTCTGCCTTGCCCTTGCAATTAAAAGGGAAATTGCATTAATTTCTCTCCTTGTTAACCCAGGCAGCACCGGTGTCTTGGGGTGCTTGTGGTGCGGTCAGGGTAGTTGAGAAGAACCAGCGTGGTCCGAGGGGCTGGGGAAGGGGCAGTGAAGGCTCATGTCAGATGTCAGCATGCAAAACAAAGGTCAAGGCTTTATTTTTCTGGTGGCGAGGCTGCCAGTCTAAGTTTACGGTGTGGTACAAAGGGCGTAACACAAGTGGAAGAGTATAACATTGAGAATATAGTCTTGACTCATGGAAACATAGTGCTTATATTTGTTTTCCCCCAACGTCATTGAACTATTGAGTAGTTCCTGGGGAAGATGGTCTCTTCCATAACGTTGAGCCTCCTCTGTCATGGATTTGGACCAGTTGGAGAAGTTTTTCCTGCCTTTGGGTCTCCATTGGACAGGATCACAGGGGTCAGAACTGCGCTCTTCATGACCAGACTGATGACAGGAGAGCTGGCTTGGACCACCCATGCGCTGTTCCTTGGTGACGTTTCCAAAATATGTGGCTTGCCTCTTGAAACCTTGCTAGAATGGTCTTCCTTTGGCTCAGCCGTCAACTAGGTCCTGCCAACTCTTCCGAATTTAGTTGAGGATGGGTTTGTATTTCTGCACGTGTAGCAGAGGTAACACAACGTACCGAGCGGCGCAGGGATGTTATCCTGGGAGAGATGCGCAGAGTAGGGTGGTGTCCAGGTCCAGCGGCCGGGGCACCTGGAAGAAAATAGCAGAGGAGTAAATTTAAGAGGAGGAGTTGTCATAAGAATGGGCAGGATTGGGGTAAAGAGTCTGGGAAGGGGTTTTGCCTGAACAAGTGAAATTTGGGTCCAGTCAAGCCAAACTGTGGTGACGCTGACAGCAAGAGGAGAGAGACAGCAGGTCTGTTTGCGACAGCGCACCGGTGCTGTGCGTTTCTCGTTTGGTCTTTGTTTCTAATTGGTGGGCTGTTCCTCCCCGTGCACGAGAACCCATTCACTTTGGAGTAGCACCGTAACTGAGGTCCTAGGGGCTTTTCCTTGGTTAAAAACCCCTCGGTTCTGGTCCCCACTTTAGGCCAAAATGGCAACTCCCACCCCGTTCTAAGCGGCATTGCTTTAATGTGAGGGTGAGCACGTGAATTTGCTAATAACCTGTGATTATTCTGTGCTAATCTTGCTGTTGCAGTGGATGGCTCCCACTGACATTCAGAGATGAGTTATTAATTATTTCCCTTTCTATCGCCTGCCCTTCGGGCCGGATTGCTCAACACCTTTTGGTCCGCGGTCGTTAGCTGTATTGTGCAGCGCTGATTAGTTCTTTATGCTCTCCTTTCCTGCTGTAGGTGATATTGTTAAGCACCCCCCCCCCAAAAAAAGTGACTTTTTTTTTTAATTTAAGGAATGGTGTTACCAGATAAATCGCCACTGCTGCCTTGCTTTGCAGGCTGTGGGATGCGCGATGCCCTTTGGAGGAGGCAGCGCGGCTCTGGCGAAATCCCGGGGTGAGGCCTGGCAAGGGCGAGCACGAAAACTCAGGGTGAGGGGCAGGCGGGCGAGAGCCTTGCAGTACTGCTGGTGCTGGAATATCCAAAATAAAAATAATAATTCCAAATGCTGCACTGAACTGCTTTGTTATGAGCCAGGATCCCAAAATAACCACCTTTCAGTTGGTAAAATAAATCATAAAAGTCTGTCAGATCCAAATGTAATGGTTGGGCAAATTAATCCATTGTTGTATTGTTATAGCGCTCTAATCATATTTTTATATATCCCAGGAGCTGGAACTAAGAAGCATTTTGCTGTCACTGCAAACACAATAATAAGAATAGTCTTAACAAAGTGACGTGCACTAAGTTGACTTTCTGCAATACATTTCTGCGGAAATTACAGATGCTTTTTACATTTCATTATCATTAAGGTACAAATAACTTTCTCGTATTGAAAACCAGGCCTACTTTATCTGGTTTAATAATTATATTGAGGCTCATTATGGACACCTTGTTTGTAATTCTCCCTTTTCTTATTGAATTCTGAATGCGTTATTACAAAAGTACGTACTTTAACAGATGGAGTATGTTATGGCAATGTTTAGTTCCAGTTGATCTTTCCCAAAGAATACGCTGAATGATCTGGGGCTAAATAGACCCCAGTCAACATCTAGCTTGATTATTTTAATTTTTTTTTTAACCACCAATGTAATTCAGGCTGCTTGGAGGGGGAGCAGAAACCAAGAAATGCCGTTGAGTTGAGCTGGAAGAGGTGGGATGATGAAGACCTTGTGAGGAGGAAGAGGTGTGGAAGCTGCATTGCAGGCAGGGGAGACTTTCCCAAGAAAATATCTGAGTTGATGTCAAGGTTGTCTCGTTTGCCAGTGGGATATTGCTTTAATGGTGTTCTTTTTTCCTCTCCAGTTTACATAATGAGATCAAGCTAATTAAACCATGTCTAGCTCTGGGAAAAGATCAAAATGTGAGCTCTTTTTATTTCTTTTTATTAAAACCTTCACCCCGTAATGGAAGATTATAGGCAGTACTTTGCCACCAGTGCGTCTTGCTCATCCCTGAAAAACATAAAGCTCCTCTTTTTTGCCGATACCTCCTTGGTTTTAATTGTTTTTTCTTCCAGTTGATCATGTTTCAGTAACTTGCCAAAGGTGCGTGCTTGGTAGGGTTGGGTGGATTAGGGGAGTAATAAGGAGATGCAGCGAGGTGTTTTATGGAAAAGCCAGTGGCAGTAAAACCTACCGAGAAGTGTCGTCTTCTGTGAAGTTGGGGAGTAGTTGCACAGACCAGTTTATTCAACATCTTTCTGTTACACATAGCTGACTGACCATTGCTGTGTAGATGCTCAGGGGTCTCCTTAGACTGGAGAACGCTTTTTCACAGCCTCCCCAGATTTGAAGGTGTTTTTTTCCCATCCAATTTTGCTTTCCTCAAAAAAAAAAAAAAAAAA
>WHYT01017404.1:209842-219866 GCA_009806455.1 Tetrax tetrax | reverse complement strand
ACCCAGTCCAACCCCCTGCCAGGAGCAGGGACATCTCCAACCGGATCAGGTTGCTCAGAGCCCCGGCCAACCTGGCCTGGAATGTTTCCAGGGATGGGCATCCACCGCCTCTCTGGGCAACCTGGAGAGGGATGAGAAGAGTGATTTTTGTTGTAGGATAATGCAAATAAGGACTCATTGCACTTCAGGCTGTAACTGCCATTCCAGATGTGGTAAGGCGTTGTCCCTCGGTGACCACCACACGCCCGTGGTTGCTGTCTTGTAGAGACCCTGCCGCTCAGCACTGGCGATCCAGCCGCTGACGTTTGCCGGGAGCCTTTTCCCCGCTCTGAAGTCGTGGGTCCGGGCCCTCCTTGACACGGATACCTGCGGGTGCGTGTCGGTGACATCACTGTTGTCTCGCCGTTGACTGCGACGATCGCGCATCTCGATTCTGAGAGGCTTTCCAGCCTGATAGTAAGGCAAGGAGCTATTGCCAATATTAATATATTACTGTATTAGATCACGCTAATTATATTTTAAGCTGGAATGATTTTGGAAGGATTGAGAGGCAGTGAGGGCTCTCCCATGCCCCTTGCAGAGGAGGCAAGGTTCAAGTATTATTTTCTCTTCCGTAGGGGAGGAACAGCTGCGTCAGGGCCGGGAAGTAAGTTTACACTGATTGAGTTGAATTGCAGAGTGCCTTTTAGGTTGCATTCAAATCACGGCAATTTTGCTTCCCTCTGTGCCAGAGCAAGGAGCTCTCCACTTTGATCCTTGATGTAGACTTGGAGAGAAGCGGAGAGGGAAAAAAAAAAAAAAAAAAAAGAGAAGGAAAGCTTTTGTTCCAGGCATGTCGTGTTTTCCCCACCTGACAGCGCCTCAGCGGTAGCCGTGCTCTGCCAGCGTCCCGCACCCTGCACAGGGCTCCCCACGGAGCGTGGGGGGGATCGGGGCGCGCGGAGGGACCGGCTTGTGTCTCTCATACCATCTTCCCAGCGCCACGTCGCTAGCCGTGCCGTCTCCTGGTGAATAAGTTGGCTCCGTGTGGAAGCAGAGCTTGATCCCACGCAGGGGTCAGCGTGAGCCTCTCTTCACCTTGATGGGTGTTAGATTTGACCCTGTAAAGAAACGCTTTTGTGGGTGGGTTTTTGGGTTTTTTCCCTATCTCTGTGTAAGATCTTAAAATTTATTAGGGTTAACGACATCAGTGAAATTGGGAAGTGCTGCCTGTGACGGACAGATGGCCAAAAGCGCTTGGAAGGACGAGTGGTTTTGCAGCAGCAGGAGCGCGGGGATGTGGCTGACGGATGCTGCGTGCCGTGGGCGTGGACCGACGATGCAGGAGCAGGGAGTGCCCCAGGCTCCCGTCCGGCACCGGTTTCCTCCACTTTGAGGTTCCCCTCCTGCTCTCACCCGGTTGTAATAAATTCGATCCCTTCCTTGGAGACAGCATTTGAGCTCCCAAGTAAAATTTCTTCTTTTGGGTAAAAAAAAATTATAAAATCCTTGCCATAATTAAACATATATGTGTGCTTTCTCCTCCTGTACAACTTCAGCAGCTAACTGAACGCACTTAATAATGTTTTTCACTGTATTTCAGTGGTATGAATGTACATAAAAATTACAGCAAAGGCATCATTTTTTTAACAGCTGTGTTTAGTTGAATAACAGATTTAGAAAGTGCAGACTTTAATTAATCTGTGTTTTCTGCTGGGATTTCAGCACCATCTGATTTACTTTTCAGGGCTGAAAAGTGTAATTGTAGTTTTTCCCTTTAGCTGCAAGTTTATCCTCCCAAGAAATTGATTTGGTGCTTCTTTTCCTTAAAGCAAACTCAATATCAAACTAACGGTGCCTGGTACACCACACAGGTAAGCGCAGATGTTAACGGAGGAGCCTCGGAGCAGGAAGGGCTTTCCCTGTATTTAATGTAATTTTTTTTTTAGTTGGAATGATGGTGAGAAGACTCTCCTTCTCTGTGTTTCCTCTTCATTGTAGGAATGTGTTTGTTCGAGACCATTTCTGTAACTCTTGAGATGTTGCTCAGAAAAAAAGCAGCTGCTGGTGGATGCCCGGGGTTTGTGTACAGCAGCGGTGAAAGCGAAGGCATGGGTCGGGGAGCGGGGATGATAAATTGCATTTTCACGCGCTGTTGGTCGCTCATTACTCCATCTCTGTTGGGATGAATGTGAGCGTTGCAAACATGCGGAGAGCTTCGGTGGCTCTTATTTGGGAATTTTCTTTAAAAATCAACTTGCCATAGAAACGTGTCCTTGTCCCACCCCTGGTTTGCCCTGGGATGAGGTTCCCGAAGCCGAGATGAGGACTTGTGCCTGGAGGCCAGCGCGGGCTGGTCAGAGTTGCTCGGTCAGGTTGTTCCTCTCAGTGTCCGCGTGCCTGCTCCGGAGAATTTCCAGGGTAACAGCCTTACTGTGCGAACGAGCCCGTTCCCTGGCCGTGCTCGTGTGCCGGGAGAGCTGCTTAGACCCTATGGTATTAGTGGTTTGCTTCCAGGAGTGCTTGTTCTGAGCTGGGACAGGGGGAAGGAAGTTTTTTACAAAATAAGGGCATTCTTTGAGGAAGTCTGTATCATTTTAGTTACCATCGGATGTACTTCCCCCCATTTTAATTTTATTAGGTAGGCATGGGTTTTGATGTCTTAAGGGCTTTGCGTGCAGAGCCCGCGACGTCTGAAGAGAAGCAGTACATTTAGATGCAGAGTGTAATCTTAGGATGTCTGCTAATCTGAATAAGATAAAAAAAAAAACAACAACATGATGGGTTTTAAAACTTATTTTAATTAAGGTTTTCCCTTTCATCTCGCCCAAGCCCTGACTTAGCTCCTTCATTCTCCCACAAACAGGAATGGTCCCTGCTGCATATGGGTACTCTCGCACGCACGGAGCGGCAGCGGAAGGGCCAAACCCAGATCCCAAAACGCTGGGGGGAATTAAAGCAGGGTTTGTGCTGGGTCAAAAAAATGGCCAAGCTAGCCAACTGCCTCAGCGGTAAGCTGGAGGATGCTAGAATTCCCCGTTGGAGTCTTGTGCTCTCCGGATTTCTCTCGGAGCTTTAGGACCGGGGTAGCCGCTGTTACTGCGGATTTGGCACAGAGGTTTGCTGCTCTGTAGTGGCTTTTCCATATGTTTGAGCCTATTTTCACCTTTGGGTGCTTTTGCTCCGCTGGTTTTGCTCCTGGAGGTCCCCGGAGGGGTGTGGGAGATGATGCTTGGTTGGAGCTGGACACAGCAGGGCCTTGCACCCAGGTCTCGCTGGGTGGGAGGTGATGCGGTGGGCACCTTGGGTTTACAGAGCAATTCCTGGTGAGATTTCTGCTAAAACTGGCGTATTCCCACACAACCCTTTGCCCTTGAGGAATTAGTGTTTTTCAACACAAGTTTTTTCAACAGGAATTTTTCTCCAGCCTGAAGCTCTCCTTGCGCTGCCAGCTTTTTGCTCGGGCATCGTTTGATAAACGCCGGTGAGGGCCCCTCGCTGGAAAAGCAGTTGGGATTGCGGGTCCCGTCCACCCCAGGGCAATCCGGGGCGCGGACACGGGCTGTACGCCTTCCCTTTCCACAAGCTCCCGAGGGACCGTTTTGGAGAGGGCTGTTCGGCGGGGTGACCGGCACGCGGCGAAGTTGGGCCTAGGCACGGCGCCAGCCAGAAGCGGGGCTGACAAATAATCAGGAATCAAAGGAGCCACCTGCGCGCCGCGGGGAGCCGCTCACCGGGTGGTAAGCGAGCTCTGCCAGCGCTCCTCGCCCAACGCCTCGTTCCGCGGCCCCGCTTCCCAGCGCGCCGGGGGAGGCGACGCGAGAGGAGGGGGGTCGCTCCCTCCCTGGCTTTGCTGTGCCCTCGTTAAGAGATTTTTTTAGAGGCGAGATCGTGACCGGGCGGATGTTCCAGGACGCTGCTTCCTCTGGGGGAGAACCAGGGGGGAAAGGTTGAGAGCGATGGGGCTGAGCTGGAGCATCTTTGGGGATGCCGGCGCTGTGGCGGCGGAGAGGGGCCAGCCTCGCCCAGCCCAGCGCGTCACTGTGTGAAATTCCCTCCGGGAGCGGAGAGCGCTCCTTTGGGCTGCGCGGACCCGCCGGCTGCGTCGCCGACACGTAGCCAGGGAGGAAAATCAGGTCTTTTTTGAGAGTGTTTTTAATCCTCCGCTGGTTGGTAAGAATGGACCCGGCGAGCGGGAGGGAGGGAGGCGGAGGGGTGGCGTGATATGCAGATGCCTGTGTCACATGCGCGCGCGCCGGCTGCGCTCCTCCATGTGTTTTCACCCGGCTGGGAGGCTGGCAGCTCGTGATTCCTACTTCAGAGGGCAGATAGTATTTATTTCGGAGAGAGAGAGAGCGCGAACGCGAGATGTGCATGCGTGTAGTAGCTTGTTTTTATGCCTGAGGAAGACTCAAATCAGAACCCCCTCCAGCCCCTGGCCATCGGCATCCCCGGAAGGATTGAGCCCAACGTACCCAATTTTTGGTCCCATCAGATCCCTTTTAAACAACTGGCAGGGGAAATCCACTGTCCTTACGCTCGGGTGTAACGGGGGGTTCGGAGGGGTCTCTGCCCTCTCCCCCGTGTGCCAGCGAAAGGGAAAGGGATGCAAAACACCGGGAAAGGAAAGGCGGGCCAAAAATGGGAGATTTTTATAGCACACAAATGTTACCTGTAGCTATTTATGCATCCTCCTCAAAGGCTATTTATACCCTCTCCCTGCTTTTGTGCTGCTGCCTGGGGAATATTCTCATACTCGGTGTTTTCGGCAGTGCAGGAATGTTCTCCAGCCGTCGCCTGAGCGCAGGGCCGGACGTTTCCAACACCGTTCCTGAACGAAGAGGCCAGTTCGTGGTCTGCGACCTCTCTGTTGCTTTTCATTTATTGTAGTGTAAAACGAGAAGCTGCTGGTGGAACGTGGTGTTTTTCACACAGCGTAAACGGTGGAGAGCACGGTGGTGAGCGAGGGGGTGAGGCCGAAGCACCGGAGCGCTCCTCTGATTGGGATGGTTGATGCAGTTCATCGCTTCGGCGCCTGATGGGACCTTTGTCTCTCGTTAGAGGAGATGACGGAGTTGGCAGGGTGGATTTCATTTGCTGCTAGCAGAGGAACACGAGGTTGTGCTTAGCGGCCGTTGTCAGCCCCAGGTAGCATCCCTGCCCGTGACGGCGATGACGCCGGGGCGCTGCTGACCAGCACGCAGCCACCGAGCTCCATCTTTGTAACGCGGTGGCGCGAGGGCTCTTCCTCCCCGTGACTGAACTGCAAGTGATGCCCTTCCATTTCCGTCCATCCTCCTTCTGTCGTACCAGTGTCGTGGCCGTGCCGGCCAGGTTTGCATCCCAGATGCTGGTCCTTGCAATGAATACGCCCAATAATAATATTAATAAGAGCAATCAATTAATGTAGCTGAAGGAGCTAGCTGGTTGCATCAAGGGCCAGGAGTAAGGTTTATTCCCCATTTTCTGCCTTGTGCTGTTGAGCCAGAGCAGTATAAGGTTATTTTATTTTTTTCCTGGAGCGTTGAGCCCAGCCACCTTGCTGGAGGTCGCGTGCTTGGCTCACTGCACCATTGATCCAGCCCGCTACAGGAAATTCTTTATTCCTCTTAAACGTGGCCTTCGAAAGCAAACAATCTTTTAACTTTTTTTGAGGCTGAAAGTGGCAAAACTGGCGGCTTGGTGGCTTTTGCCATCGGAGATGCTGCCTCTGTTGATCGCTTTGGGGATCATGTGTGAAGACACGGGAATGTGCTATCCCACAAAGAGGGTTTGAGAGCAATTTTTAAAAAAAAAATAAAGGGAAAAGGGAAAGGATTGCAGCTTCCTGTGCGCTGGATAAGTCAGGGCTAGCTCCTCTGCGGTTGCATGGACTCCCGTGGCTGCGTTTGGAAGCTGTGTGTGCGTTTCCTCGATTCACACCGTAAAGCTTCCCCTTCGGTCTGTACCGGCCGGCATCGGTGTGCTGGGTTTGTCAGCTGCCTCTTCGACGGCCGCTTTGCAGTCGCGGATGTTTGCTTGTGACAGATAAACAAAAATAACTGCATTGTCTTTTGAAAAACGTCGTGTCCCATTAAAACATCGACACCGCGTACGGGATTGGTTTTGTTTTTAGAAATGCTGAAGTAATGGCTTTTTGCGCAAGGCGTTTTCCCGGAGGAGCCTCCGGCAGCGCAGAGCGTGTTTTCGCTCCATCTCTTCCCTTGGATTTTTGTCGCCCTGCGGCTGCAGTCTCTTCTTCGATCACCTTTGTCTCACAAGGTCCTGTGAGGGACGCGGAGGGTCGGAGGCGGAGATGCTCCTGCGTGGCTCCTGAGCGTTTTCCACGCCACCGTGGTGGCGCGGATGGGACAGCTGTGACGCCGCTCCGCAAAGAGCATGAAACTGGGCAGTAACGCTTCCTGCGAGGTGGCGCTTGGAGATGTCCACCTCCTGCAGTTCGGCCGCTGAAAACTGAAATGACGACGCTACGCTATCACAATTTGGACTGAGACTTTTTCCTATCCCAGCCAGAACTTTTCCGGAGTTTTTCTGTGCCTCGGGCTCTTGCAGCAGCATCACCATCAGATGCTGGAGAGCATCTCCTCCTGTCTCCATGGAGGAGATCCGGGCGCCTCTGCAACATCCGTAAATCCTCCGCTTTTCTGCTTCCCTTACTACTGCAGTTGTCCCTTTTGCAACGACTACAATGAGAAGACGACTTCTTTATCATTACTATTTTTTTTTCAGAAAGAGCCTTCGACTCCTCCTGAACCCGCGAATGGATTTCTCAACCTCCAGCCATCCGAGGTGTAAATGAGATGGGAGAGGGGGCTTTGCGTGAATCCTATCTCCCTGCCAGCAGCCCGCTGTTAGTTCTGCATTTTTCTTCCATAACATGGATTATTATTACTATTATTTGGGGTTTTTTTTGCAAATGCTCACCCAATCTGCAGCTAATTATTGCCGCCGCCGAGCCGGTGCTGCTGTTTGTGTTGGGAGGCGCGGCCGTTGCGCGGCACGAGGGGCAGGGACCCCCCAAATTCCGAACAGTCGTGATTTACCGTGCGGCTTGGGCAAAGTGCATTTGTTGCCTTGGAAACAAATAGCAGCAGTGAACAACTAAATGAAATTTATGGAATCGACTTCGATAAATCTCGATGATAAATGTGCAAAAACATACACAATTTGAGGGAGTATGCAGATGTGAGGGGTGATAGTAAGTTATATAACTGCTTCCGATCGGATTTGGGGCTGCCACGTTGCGATGATATGGGCTTTTCTGTCGTCTCTGAGGAAGCTGTCTGTTTCTTTTCACAGATACGACATTTAATTTTAATTTTCAGGGTATCTTTTAGTTTAATTGGCACGCTGGATGATTACAGTGTGGTGTTTTGTCTTTTTGCAAATCCTGATTCATATCTAACTCGGGATAAAAATAAAAGCGAGAGCCGTGGCAAGCGAAGGGGAGGAAAAAGTGCCGTGTCGCACGCCTCCAAGAAGGATGCAAAATTTCACAAATTAATTAAAGCATTTATGTAGGACATTTTCCTAATTCCTGGGGGTTTTACTGGACGAGGACAGGTGAGGGATTTTGTAGGTACAGTATAGCTCTGCGGCAGGTTTTTTTTCCTCATGTGGAAAGGCCTCTATGTTTACCCGAGATTTTTTTTGTATCACAAGACACGGTATTTTCTAAAATTGATATTTTTTGACCTGTGGATCGATAAGGGTTCAGGAGTATCAGCGGACTTGTCTGGAGACTACGTTGTAAACCTTTAACACGGCCCTTAATGCAATTTGATGTTTTTCCATTAGTTCCCTTCCCTCTTCTTCTTACAGGGTCTTATTTTCGCAATTTTCTGCCGGGTCGGGAAGCGCAGGGAATCTTTGTTTCTTCCTTTTGCGGGGCGTTGGGCCCCGGCTTCGCGTTTTGGCTGAGGGGCCGGCAGCTGGCGGGGGGGTCGGAGGGGGCTGCAGCCACCCTCTCACTGAACTGGGTGTGGGGGGTCTGGTGGCTGGGACCCAGCCCCGAGCCCAGGCTGATGGGCAGGGGTACGGACGTTATCGTCCTCAGGAAAATGCCTCCCTGTATCTTAAGCCAATTTTCTGCAGAGGCGTCTTTTTCTCGCTGTGCCTAATTGGTGCTCTGGTTTTGATGAACGTTGGAGGTCTACCAGATGGCCTGGTCATGTCTTAACCTCGGCCCTCCCTTTTCCTTCTCTTCCAACCCTTTCATCTTCTTTCCTCGCTCCTGGAATAAGAGACTGTTTATGAGAATAAAGACCCTGTGTCAGCGCTGTCCTCAGACTATCAGCAAGAAAAAAAAAAAAAAAAAAAAAAAAAAAAAAAATCTCGTGAAGTATTTCCAGTGATTCTTCAGCGACGGGCACTCTGCCATACTCGGCACGTTGTGGGTGGACCGTTTCAGTGGACAACTTTCCCCACCGCTAAAAATACACAGCAACCTAGTTTTGATGGCCAGCTACCCAACACCACCTTGCCAGATAAAGAACTGTTAAATCTGCCATGTGCCTTCCTAGAGACGGCATTTAAAGTGTCCCTTAACCTTTTATTTCTTAATAAACCGTGGTCCTTCGGCGTTTCTCAGGAAGGTGTGTTTTCCAGGCCTTGGAGAGGCCTTCCTGGAGCCCGCGCAGAGGTAATAAAACCACACAGAGGTAATAAAACCTCCCTTTTCTTCCCTGGTGTCTTCCTGTTGGGTTCCAGGGAAGCATTAGCTCCTCTTGGCAGAGCATCTCATTAGGAGCTCATGTTCAGCTGATTATTCCTCTTCTAAATCACTGTTTTCCATGACTTTGTCACCCGCCCCGTAGTCCAGCTGCCGCTCTATTCTTAGGCTGATGACTTTACATCTGGTGGCACTGAAAAATATGTTGTTTACTTAAGCTCAGATCATTAAATGATCCAGATGAGGCTTGGTATCAGCAACCTGCCCCTAATTTCTGTGCACTTGCAGATCACCAGTAATGATTTTATATTTTCTTGTAGGTCACTGATCACACGTTAAGTGGTGCGGGGTCAAGAACGGATAGGAAGGGAGCCGTGCCGTCGTTCACTGATGCTTCTGCTTAAAATCACACTTGGAGACCTATCAGTTAGTCTTCAATCCAATTAATATTTGTCGTATTGACTCAGATCATTCCTCTTTCTCAATGAAAATATCGTGAAAGACAAGATCGGGGGTCTTACTAACTGAAGGTTTATTCTGTCAGCACTATGACTTTAAACCATCACGTTCAGGAAAGTATCTGATTAACTTCACAAAGGCTGCTTTTCATAATGTCACAGTGTCTTCTTGAAATGATCTATGAGCGAGCCCTCTTGCCCTCGGTACTCTACGTTATCTATCTTGCTTGGCATTGCTGTCAGCATGAGAGGCACACCACGCTTGCTCCAGTAAAGGCCAGACTTCCCCCCATCCCCAGACGGGCTCAGCCTTTAACCGCATCATTTGCAGGACCCCGCTTTACTGCAACGTGCAACTCCACAAGTACGGAGGAGGCAAATTTGAAAAGGGAAACTGCGGAGTCAGCATCATGAGAACTGGTAGGCAGCTTCTGGTTGTTGAACAAGCACAAATTAAACGTTTTGGAAACCTGTAAGCAGCCTCCTTTCAAAGCACTAACGCTTCCCTACAGCAAAGTTTTACCCGACCCTGCCAGCTGTTGTCCTCTCTTAGGTATCCTCGATCACAGAACATCAAGTAATAGGTTTCACTGACTTTTTAGGCGACAAAGAGCTGTGCCAGATTTCATCTGGGCTCTTCTCTAGCAACCATCACCTGTGAGAGGCCAGGCCAGCTGTCCTGCCTTGTTCTCCACTACCTGCTCCTGCTCCAGACCACCCTCGCTCAGCGCTGCTGGAGTCGCTGAAGAAACCTTTGAAAATCCAGCGGCTCCACAGCTCCCCGCACTATATTTATTTCGCGCCACGGTGTCTCTGGGCAGAGCTCAGAGATGTTCTCCAAACCCCACACGTTTGTTTTGACATTGCCAGCTCTCGCCTTGGAGAGCTTAGCGCTGGTGTGCGGGAACACCAATGC
>WHYT01017404.1:143350-209822 GCA_009806455.1 Tetrax tetrax | reverse complement strand
AAAAAAAAAAAAAAAAAAAAAAAAAATAAAAAGGCAAGTTGTAACGTAGGATCCTTCTTCTGCCTCGGCGCGCGGTTTGCTGCCATTATTTTGGATGCGCCAGATTTTCTTTGTTGCTTACTTCTACCCAGGTTGAGAGCCAAGGCTTTAAGTTGCTAAGTACCTTCCAGCTCCCAAAGTCAGCGCTTCACCACATCAGCTGTAATATTTTGTATGGATTTAGAAAATCCCTAGACACGTTAAGTATCTAGCCTGCAAACCATCCCAGTTTTGCACTGGTTCCGGAGTTGGCAACCTTGGCTGGGATCAAAATTTGAGATTCCCTTCGATCGAGGTGTGGGAGGCTGGAAACCTGACGGGCTTCTTCCAGAAACCCCAGGCATGCGTGATGGTTCCTGAGCCACGCTCAGATGTTTACAGAGCGCTGCAGCTCTTCCCATTACCATACAACTGTGTAAGACAGGTTGAACTCCATTAGGAGCTAAATTTAGTGACTCGCTAACTTCTTTTTGATATGTTTTTATAATTTCATTGTATTATGACACTTGGTTTTAAATTTGCATGAGTAAATGAGCCTCTCTCTAAGTCAGGTAAAAAGATTTTTCACTTATCTACCATGAAATAACACATTAAAAAAATAGTCAGAGTAGAAAGCAATGTATCCTTGACATATTCCGTTTACATTTTTTTCAACTGTGCTGACTGAACATTTCTAACTATTAATGATACAGGAGAGCTGTTTGTACCACTTTAACAGGCTAAATAATGTCACATGATGAAGACATCCTGTAATTAATTTAGTGGGGGAACTGTATTTTTGGAAAATGTAAGTTTACATTTAATTCCATTCACAATCGGAATTGTAAGATGCGGCGAGTGCAAACTGGCCTTTGATGGTTCACTGCGAAATAATGAAGTCCCTGGACGAGATGAACGCTGGAGAACAACCTTAACTGGGATCTCTGTAACTTGTGTAATCAGCTTTGTGGAGAATTGCTTAAAAATACCTGTTGGTCACTGCAGCTCCTGTAGTTGGTTGGAGATCAGACCGATTGGAGATCAGACCGTGCACCTTCATCCCCGCCGTCACAGGGGGTTCCACCAGCTTCTGCTTCGCTAATGTGGATTTATGGTCTTTAAAAAAAAAAAATCTGAACTTTTATTGAGGAAAATCTTGGCAAGACCTGAGCAACTTTGAGATTTGAAGGTCTTTTTCCCCTCTCCTTTCCTATCTGAGAAGAGGAGGAGGCCACCTGAGCCCCACTGGCGGTGGGGCTTGGGGGGAGGCCAGTGGGGCGGGAGCAGCCCCTTTATTTGGGTGGGTGATGAGCAGCAAGGAGATGGCACCGATGCTCCTTCAGTTCTGGCCTGGGCTCCAGAGCCGAGCTCCTGCAGAGCGTTGTACCTGGCTTTTTACCTCTCCCCATCTCTCTTGACATCACCATTTTTAATCTGTTTGTGTTATTGATTTTTTTTTTTTCATTAATAGTGACAGATGCTTTTAATTAAAAAGAAAAGACAAAACAAAATCCCGAGTAAAACAAAAAGAGAATATTCTAATTTGGTGTGACATTATGAGGCAGGGTGGCTCCTGGCATGCAAGGTATGGAAAAGGTCATCTTCCCTGGCTACAGCCGTTTGCAACGGTGGAATTAAGTTCAAACTCGGGCTGGTTTTGAAGTCTTAAGTCTCTCTGGGGATTCCTTTCATAACATCTTCGAACCGGATAACACTCCAGTAAATGAAATACACTGCACTGGATTAAAGGGTTATTTCCCCTGTGTGCCAGGCTGACACAGAATACCGAACCTCGGGTTGCCTCCGCGTTGTCTCTATCTGCTGATGCCCTCCCTGCTTTACATAACAGCTCATCGAGTTTTCACGGGGAAGTTTGGTGATTATTTACTCGGCTCGGCAAGCGCGGGACGATTTGATGCAGCAAGGAAGCGAAATAAAGCAACTAAATGGGGGGAAATTTAATGGGCTTAAAAACATGATTCAGGGAAGAGCGGGGCTGCCTTTTCGGGTCTGTTACGCTGCTCTGTAATTTATCCTGAAATACAAAATACAGATCTCTCCGCATTGCCGCTCGTATGCTCAGCGGCACAGGGCTTGCAGTAACAACAGGGTGTGATGTATGCTCCTGCGCTCTTATCTGGCTGTACCAACAGTTAAAATTTGTTAAGGATCATTTGCGATGTGTTTTGTTGTAGAACAAACGTTCGTTTTGACTTTGCACTCGGTGGATGCGGTAGCTTGTGCAGATTGCGCTTCGCACCGGGTAACCAAACCGCTGCCATCTGCACGGGGCCGGGCACCGCCGTGGCTCAGCTCCAGCGCACATCCCTCCGTCTCTGCCCCGGGGAAAGGACCAGCAGCCTGAAATATTGGAGCGTCCGCTCCTCCGGCTCCCTTGGATGTCCTGAACCGGCTGCCCGGGTGAAGCGGCGCGGTGGTGGGTCGGTCCTGGGGAAGGCACTATCTCCACGCACCGGATGCCAAATGGCGGCAGGCGTGCATTGGACCCGCTCTGAAACTGCAGAAATTGTCTTGGTTCTTTCTTTTCCCCCAAGAAATATTGGTTAAAGACCAATCCAAAATGATGGGGAGCCTGTGGAGCACTTAACCGTGCCATTACTTTTCTAATGATGAAAAAGAAGAAAACTATTTCTTCTCCCTCCTTGCCTCCTCCCGTTTTATTTTGTCTGAGGCAACCCAAGGCTGACTGGGTCAGCTGGAGTTGTCTTGTAGAGCGTGAGATAAAATGCATCCTCTGTACTCTTGATACATTTGGGTTTGGTGAAAACAGGGCATCGTGCTCCGTCTGTCACTGTATACCTCAGGTTTCTGTTTGGATCTGTCTTCTGCCTCTGTGGCTCGATATCCTCCCACACAGTGATTTTCTCTGGATATGCTTATGGATACCACTGGAAAAACTGCCACCGACTGCTGCTCATCCCAACCAAACCCTCTCCTGATGGCTGACAGGATCAGCGAGGGCCGCTCTTCGTGAGGCTGCGTTTCCTCTCCCTGGTCACGCTCTCGCTCCGCTGGGTTAAGGAAAAGTTGCAAAGGTGCTTTGTCTCCGTTTTAGCTTCTGGGATCGGGGGTGTCCGGTCAGGACCTGGTGGAAGTTGTTCCAGCCCGAGCGGTGCGTGCTGGCGGGGTTTCCACTGGCGTGCTCCTCGAGGAGGTGTCCCCGCAGGCGTCGGGTTCCTCTCTTTCCAAGTGTTATTCACATAGAAACACCCACACACATAAAAAATGTGGGAAATGATGGTTTTGGGTTGCTGCTGTCCGTGAGTAATTCAAACCGACGGCGTTTTTAGATTTACCTCTTACCGAACAAGTACAGGGAAGTCGCGAGCGCTGCTTTTCTGGGTTGGCTGGAGGTCTCCGCGCACTCCGGCGCCACAGCCGCTGAGCCGGCTTGCGTCTTTCCGGGAGGTCTGAAATCTCTCTGGAAAACGCTCAGAGCTTTAGCACTTCCTCCAGATTATTTCTTCAAGGATTTCAAAATACATTTTATAACACTAAAATAAACGTTAATGAGTCCACATTGCTTACGGCTAACAATCGTGTTTCTGTTTAAATCCAGCAGCCTCAGCGGTGTGGGGCTGGGCGAGGATGGTTTTCTGTTTCTGACTTGGTCCTTGATGTCCTGAGCAGTTTTATTCTCTTGTGCTTTACGTTCCCCGTTCTGCTGAATAGCAGTGAAAAGCTTTCTTCCTTTGTTGAAGCACCCAGGATTTATCAAAGGCCACCGGGCAAGTGTTAAATACTGAGCTGGTTATGAAAAGTGCTATTTAGTATTCTGTTTATTCCCTTCAATGTTAGCGTGTATTTTTATATACTACTTGCAGTGACCTTTGTGCTCTTCCAACCAAGTAAGGACAGTCCTTGACTCAGGGTTTGCGGTTTTTTATTTTTTTTCCCCCACTAGCAGATGTGGCATCTTCTCAGTAATTTTGTAAACAGGCGGTTTTTTGAGGGTGCTTTCAGTGTTTGGGCTGACGCTCGTGGTGCTGGAGATGGCAGTTGCATGCAGAAGATGGGCGAGTCGTCGTGAGAAAAATAATACTGTGGAAGTCTGCTCCTCTCATCTTCGTTCTTTTTTTTTTCTGTTACCGATAACGAAATTATATTTGAAGATCTCAGCCTGCCATGTTAACGGACGGCGGTTTGGGGAGGGGAGGCAGCCTGAGGCGCTTCGCCCGATGAATCGGCAGCCCGCACGGGAGCGGGACACAGAGTCAGCGGTGGGGAGAGGTGTTGGGAGTAAACGGGATGGCAGGAATTCAACCTTGGCGTCGTGTCAAAGGCGCCGAGCCCTTCTCCGAGCAGCTGCCTGCCCCGTGACTGCTGGGAGCCAAATGGTTTGTTTGTGTGTTTACACGGACGTGCGGGTCTGTGGAGGGGAGAACCACTTAGCGGAAATTCTGCTATTGAGGCAGATGGTGGGAGATTAATCTGGTTTTTAGGGGGGTGCTCGCTGGTACGGTGACCAAATTATTAATTCCTTCCTGTGCTAGGAGTCCTTGCGTCATTACAGGGCATGGGTGAATTGTGTTTCCCGAAAGTCTCGGCTCCTTCCTCGCTTTCCAAAAAGCAGCTGAGCTGTCGTACGTTGGGAACCGAAAGAACGGTTGTTGGATTTGTGGCCGCGGTTTTGCTACCCGTGCTCCTCCCCTTTCCATGTGATCTCGGCCCATTTTGGTTTTGCGGGCGGCCTGGTTTGGCCCTGCCCTCCTGCGACCAGTGGAAGCCCCTTTCCTGCTCTTCAACTGCAGGTGCTTACACTAGATTATTTTTTTTTTCCTTCTATTTTAGAAATTGCCCTTTCCCCCCCTCCCCGTGCCGTATCGCTGACAGCTGCGTTTTCCTTGACAGTTGTGATATTTGTGTGTGTGCATAAAAACAGTAGGAAGCATTTATGTAGGTGTCACTAATTTAATTTAATTTAATCTGATCTGTATGTGTAGAGAGGACTGTTCTGCACTAAAGTGCTTCTCTTTATTTTACAGTCTCCATCGTCATCAAATACAACTCCTCTCATTCTCCTCTTCCATTCACCTACCCAAAGACCAAATCTGGAAATAGTAACCAAAAGAGAAGCCCACGTCACACACAAAGCAGGGAAAGGTTGAAATAATTTAAGGGTAAGTAATTTTTTTCACCCTTGTTCTAACTTTGAGTGTAAAGCTACAACAGTAAGTGCAAGGCTTTGTAAAGAAGCACATACACAGCCGCTTTACGTGGAAAAAAATGACCGGAATGCTGATTTGGTGGTGGGAGAGAGGTGCAGCAGCACCTTTTGCAGGTGAAAACGCCCAGAACGGCAGCGTGCTGGGAGTTTTGAACGTTGGTTTGACCTGGGTGAGACCGGTTGCTCTGCGCAGTCATGGGCTTTGCTTGCGTTTGCCGGGTCTGAAAGAGCTTTCCAGGTCAGCATCTCCCGGCGTGGAAGCGCTCTTTTCTCATTTCCTTCTCTTTTTTCCTGCTTTAAACGTTATTCAGCTGCGGTAGAGAGCTACGGTTGATCTCTTTGCGTGGCGCGGGATGTTTTGGCTCGCTGTTGCTTTTTGCAGTCCCCTTGGTTTCGTGGGTTTTTCCTGGAGAGCAACCTGGCAGTGCCTGCGCCAGGATTTTCCGAAGGAAAGCGTTGATGGGGGCTGGAGGAGGGACAAACACGAACGGCGGAGCGAGGAGGGCCTCGCCGTGGAAGTTTTTGCCTTAAGGCTTTTCTTTCACTGCGAGGGTGGCGAGTATGATGGGAGGAGATAGAAAATCAGCTTTTGTGAAATTCAGAACCCTGGCTGAAGCATTAGTAATCTCCAAATGTTAGGGAAGGCGTTTTCCCACCCTAGCTCCAGCTCTGTGCCGGCGTATATTGCGTTTCCACACATGTTCTTTCGTAGATGGACAGGATATGCATTCACTTACATTTGGGAACTTAGTTTTAAACAGCTGGGTTTTCTGCTTTATTGCTGCTTTTTTTTTTTTTCTTCCCCCTGCAATGTTTGTTCATGCAAAATTCATATCTGGGAAGGGCATCTTAAATCCCTGCTTCTGAGTCAAAAAGGGAAAGTATGGAAGTGAAAAGAGAGATTGTATCATTTAAGAAATATGATTCATGAATTAATCCTCGTCTGCTACACCATCTGTGGCATGTGTTTCAATACAAAAATCCTGGTTTTATATCTCTTTAAAAAGCTTTCTTCTCGCCGGCTGCCTTGAGTTTTCCGCAACGCTAATGGGGAATTAACTTCTTTTTGGGGAGAAAGCGGTGATTTTTACTTGTAGGCCTTAACCCGCGTCCGAGCCGTAGGTCACTGGGGGGCACACGCGGAGCCCCGGTTTTTTGGGAAGGGTGCCGTGAGCCTGCCTTGCGGGTGAAGCCCATGCGTGACCGTTTTTTGCACAGGAAGCGTGGCCGGGTCTGCGGCCGCTGTGGCGGGGATGGTGCGAGGGGTGGGCAGCAACGGGTGGGAGCTGCGGGCAGCTGTCCAGGTCGTTCTGCACAGGACTGAAAATAAGCAGTTGTTTCTAAAGGCAGGCTGGCAGGGTGTATTGTCGTGTTGCTGCGGAAAAGAAAGGATTGAGGTAGTCCCCATCCTCCGTTTTCTGGTAATATTTTTTAATATCTTGTAGATACAGGGAAAGGAGGGTTGCTCATCATTTCCCAAAAGAGGAGCTGCTGTGCTTTGTGCCTTCATGAGAAATGGGGAACGAAGCAGCACTGGGTGATTTCTAGGGGTGGCTGGAGAAGGGTCTCCTTTTCCTAATTCATAGAATCATGGAACAGAATCACAGAATGGTTTGGGTGGGAAGGGACCTCCAAAGGCCACCCAGTCCAACCCCCCTGCCAGGAGCAGGGACATCTCCAACCGGATCAGGTTGCTCAGAGCCCCGGCCAACCTGGCCTGGAATGTTTCCAGGGATGGGGCATCCACCGCCTCTCTGGGCAACCTGGGACAGTGTGCCACCACCCTGAGTGTAAAAAATTTCCTCCTCTTATCCAGTCTGAATCTACCTCCTATTTTGAAACTATTACCCCTTGTCCTATCACAACAGGTCCTGCTAAAAAGTTTATCCCCATCTTTTTTATAAGCCCCTGTTAGGCGACTTGAAAGGTGACAATAAGGTCTTCTCGGATTCAATTCCTTGAAGTGTTCCCCAGCTTTTTACAGGGAACAACTCCCTTTTAAATATATTTCTGAGGTTTTTATTCCTGAAACAGCACACCTGGTCTGTTGCTGGAATCAGACTTTTCAGATGGGATCCCCAAGCAGGACAGCATTTCAGCACGTGCATCCATCATCAATCCATTTCCTGGATTAATCTCTTTCCTGGACTCGGGGCCTCTTGCTGCCTGATTGCCTCATCAGTTTTCTCCTCTGCTTCATGTGGGACGCCGGTAAAAGCTTGAGTGTTTTTCTCTTTGTTCTGGAGGGGATCTGGAGGTGCTGCAGATGGTGGCTGGCCGTTGCCCTTACCACGGCTCGCGGTGACCGCGGTGATGCACCCGCGTGGCCGCAGCCTCCTCTCTGCCAAAGTCACTAATGTACTGTAAGCACAGCTCCGGAGAGCTCCCAGCAGCGATAACGCTGATAGATGGAGGTTATCTAGGAACTCAGTACCGACGGTGAAATATTGCGGGTTTATTGCCTTTCCATTCATTTTGTTTTCACGCCTTTCTGCCTTCCTGACTCATTGCCGTTCGGCCTCTGCTTGCAATTTCTATTTGCTGCCGTAACACCCGCTGGACAAGACGAGAGCGTTGCAGAGCACCAAGGCTTGCAACTGTTTTGGGAGCTTTTTTTTTTTTCTGGTTGAGCACCTAAATCCAGGACAGATGACGGAGAGGAAAACTTTAGCAATGCATTTTGTCGGAAGCGTGAATATAGTGTTAAAATGAAGAAGGAGCAGAAGAAAGGCCTCTTGCGTGGTGCGTGGCAGGCTGGTGTGAGGAGTTGGGCTGAGAAGGCCTCCTTACCCAGAGCCCATCTAGGCTCTTGCGTGGTCCCTAAGAAATATTTTCCCGTTCCCCTCCAGTATCACAAATCCCCTTCTGCGTGCTCACTGGGGAGCCCTCGGACGTGCGGGTGCTTTGTGCCGTGAAAAGTAAACTCCACGAGTCCTTTCTGCAAACCCCACCTCTGCTGGGTGTTCGCTCGCTCCCTCCTGCTGCACAGACAATCACATCGGCGCGGCGAAATGAGAGTTACGGACTTTGTACCTTGAGAAGGTCCTGTGCTTACTGATGCGGTGAGCGGTAGTGTTTTGCAAAAAAACTTTCTGACCCCAGAGAAGCGCTGCTGGTAAAAAGCCCCAAGAGCAAGAAGTGGTAAAATGAACAAATTCCACCAGAAATGGGAAAAGAGAAGCAGTCCAAGCGTTTTGATAAGCATATTTCATTAGCCATGGTTTTGACTTGTTATTTTAAGCTCTGATTACAACGCAGCAGCTTTTATTTAAAGAAAAAAAGAAATGTTTATGCTCAGCATAGGCCCTTATTTCCACCGCAGCCCGCGTGTGTAAACGAGGGATGCCGACGGACCCCTCCCTGCTTTCTCCTCCGCAAGGTCCCCCCGATCAGCAAGGGTCCCTGCTCGTTAGCAGCCGCGGCTGGGAGGGTGACGACGCTCGGCAGCGGAGGACACGTGACGGCAGCCGGTTTCGTGTAGGAAGCCAGTGAAGAGCTGAGAAGCATCGATTCACCATGAATTTGCTAGGACCCCAGTGAAACAGCTGTTTGTTTCTCATAAACAATTATGCCAAGACGGAAATTGGCTTGTGTCTGTACGCACTTTTTGGATGGAGAAAATTAAGCAGGAATAGCTGGAAAAATAATATGGGCTATGAGATAATAGATGCCTAAGGGATAAAATTAAACAGCACTTGACAACGAAGGAAGAGGTTTTGGCAATAAATAGTTTGCGTTTGACTTCTTTTTGTTTGCCAGAGGACCGATGTTGTTTGGAGAGGTTGTCCTGCGATGTGTTTCCCAAACAGATACAGGAAAATAGTGAAGGTTTTTTTTTTTGTTTTTTTTTTTAATTCCTCCTGAGAAGGATGGTACCAGGACCAGGATGCAGCTCACACCGTCTGCCGCGCCGCGTCTTGGCTGTGACAGGGACGTGGACACCGGGACTTGCCCTGAGAAACGCTGCCACGCTGGAGGGTGTTTAAAAGCAAACAGCAAGGTTTAGGGAGTTGTTTTAAACACCACACGGAGCCCAAAAAGCTCAGGAAGGAGAGGCGGCACGTTTGGCACCCTGGCGGGGTCGGAACAGAGTTTATTCACGATCTGTGTGTGCGCTGGTGTTGCCGCTTGGCTGGCTTTGGCCTGCCTCAGAAGCCGCTTTCCAGTAACACGATGGCGGTGGGAGTTGGCTCTGCTCCGCCGTCCCCCCGCTACGTGCTTTTCCACAGCTGCTCCGGAAATGCCGCTTTCGCCGTTTCGGGTGGCGCATGCCACCATCTCCTTCGACTCGGCTCCTCTGCGGCAAACAGGGGCACGGTTCAAACAGAAACCCTCATCCCGCCTTCCCGAGGATGGATCCGGGGTGCGGCAGGCTGAGATCTGAGAGATTTTTGGCCCTGGCTCATCCCTCCCATCAGCTCTTCATTCCCCACACGGCGGGGAAAGCTTTCTGGCCAGGTAGAATTCCCCAGGCGTGCGCGGGGCTCGGGGGAGAGGCCCAAGGTGCCTGCCGGCCCCGTTAGCTGAAGTGGGACTGGGGGGTGCTCAGCACCTCTACAAATGAGGCCAAGCTGCCTGGCACATTGAAAAGGAAATTATTAAGTCACAGTTGCATTACGACTCTGTTTTTATTCATGGAGTGTAATGTGATTCATTTGCCCTTTTGCTCTCATGTTGAGAAGGCAGTCATCTCGTATGCATCGCTGGCTGCAGGGAGAGCTCTATTTTTTTTTTTTTTTTTTAATTTTTTTTTTTTTTTTCTATCTGAAGGAGCAGACATTTTCATCAAGTGCAGAGCAGCCACGAGGTTGAGGCTTCTCTATTTTCTCGGTGGTCTCAGAGGCCAGCGTCTGCCGCGCTCTTGCAGCCCCGTTTGTGGTGCCTCGGCACCCGCAACCCCGGGCTTTCGGACGTGGTGCGGGATCTTGCCGATACGTGGCGGGACGTAGGGTGGGACCCTGCTCCGCGTGATGAACCGACGAAAAACAGAAGAAGAAAATTGTGGGTCCTCGCTGCTGCAGGTTGCTCTTTGCCAAGGGAAATCGTTCCTCCATGGAGTTAAAAGAGGAAACGCACCAAGCGAGGGAAGAGTATAGAATACAAAAGAACTGAAAAAATGCAAATTTTAAAATGCTAGCATAGGGAGCATTAACTAAGCCACTAATTCCAAAAGAAGGATAATGAGTAAGTCAGTCTGAGTCACTACTTCTTGCTGTGGGACGGGATCGGAGTGGTTCAGATTCGCGTGTTGGGTCTCCACTTGCAAAAGCAGAAGACAGAAATTCCCTTTCAGCCCCGACGGTCACGGCCGCCCTTTTTAAGGACAAAGCTCGGAATTCTGTCTTGCTGGCAAATTCAAAGCTGTCATGACACATGTCACAGTGACCGTGGCAGAGTCCTCAGGTGACCCTGGATTTCTAATGCTAAAGGGTCATATATATAAAAATATATAAATATATATATATAAAACACTACATATAAAAATCAATATGGCACATTCTAAAATATGTCTTCTTTTAGAAGCAAAAGGTAGGAGAAGGAGAGTCAACTCAATGTATTTATTTTCTTCATTTCCGTGTCCTTTTCTTCCGTTGTTTTGGGTTTTTTGTTTTTTTTTTTTTTTTTTTTTTTCTTTTCCCTCCCTCCTTAAGTCTGTAGACCAAATCTGTGCTCGGAAGAACCAGCCAACCAAGCACAGCTCAGAAGCAGGAAACAAGGCCCAGGGTGCAGGCCAGGGAGAAGGCTGTTCTGCAGGAGGGCAGGAGCCGGGCGCTTAATTTAGTGATTTTCCTACGCTTTGTCCATGGGGTGGCTGAAGGAGAATGGATCAGGTGTGGATAAAGATAAGGAGAAGGGGTTTTCAAAGGAGCTTGGAGCCGGGAGCTGTTTAGGAAGGGGAGTGTTTTTGCCTCCAACGATTTGGGGAGACAAAAGACGAGAAGTGACTCGGAAGCAGGGAGGTAATAATGCCGACCTTCTCCGCTCTTTGTTTTCAACGAAGGAAGGCAGAAAACGCTGCTGATATTGCTGAGTGGTTTCCTGCTGCTCTGTGGCTTGACGTGGAGCCACAGCCATCCCTCGCCTGGTTCCTGACTGGAAAAGCAAGCAAATCCTCGCCGGCAGAATGGTGATTGTTCCCCGCACAGCGCCCGCCGTGAGGACTGCTTGGCCAACACCTTCACCTTGCTTCACGCTTTAGATCCTGGATGGGTTTTAAGCAGATTAATGCTTTTTGGAGAGTTCTGGAAAGGTCAGGAAGAGAAAAGAGGCTCTAATAGCGGTCTAGCAGCCAGCTGGTTGCACTGGGTTTCATTTTACTGCCATAGTAACACCATGAGCCACAGAGTTAATACCGTGCCCACCGAATGCCGTTTCCCCCCGTCTTTTTGTCAAGACACAAGCCCATAAGAAGAGATTTTCTTCCTGAGGAATTTGTAGAAGGCAGTAATAGGCTTTTTGGAGGGGACGGTCTTCGTACCCAGAGATGTAAGGTGGGTAATTTACAAGGCAGTGTGCAAATGCCAAATTGTTAGGCAGAGCTGCTGCTGATTTAGAAGGCAGTTAATGCTCTAAATGTGCCAAGTGCCAGTAGAGTGTTTCTACAGATGGAATAACTGGAAATATTGGAGAGATTCCAAAGGTTTAATCAAATTCAACTGGCTTTTTTTTTTTTTCCTTTTTCTTTTTCTTTTCTTTTCTGTTTTTTTTTTTTTAAACTGCAGAATTCTCTAAGGAACATGAGTTGAAATAGTAGATTATTCCATTGCTTTTAGTACCATGGGGGAGATTTTCCTAGGTGAACATGAAGCACGTACTTCCAAGCAAACATGTAAGCGGGCGTACAGATCGGGGCAGCAGCGGCAGCAATGCCGTGAAATCCTGCGCTGGTTGAATTTAGAGGCAGCATCATCTTCAGATACCCTGACAAGAGGGTCCTTGGAAGCAGGCCGATGGGTTTCCAGTCGCGCAGCGCAAAGGGAGCGAGGGGAAGGGTTTGTGACAGTGGCAGCAGCAGCCTCACTGCTCCTGCACCGCAGTTCTGCTGGATCCGGGCAGGTTTTGGTGGGATTCTGGGCATGAGCATCCTTTTCGTGGCTCGCTGTGCCGTGCTGGGGCATGCATATGTTTCTGCGCAGATGCACACCTTCCTCTGGTCTTGTTGACAGCCTTTCCAAGGCTTCTTATTTAGCCAGACCATATGTGCTTGGGCATGGAGCTGGTGTGATGTGGAAAGAGCATCGTGTTATCCTTGGGCTGCAAACACCAGCAGGAGCAATTCAGAGCAAATTTTTGTTTGCTGCAAAGAGATCCAGAGCTCCTGAGCTTGCATCACAGGACATGCATAACGACCGAACGTGATTTTTTTGCTTGTTTGTCAAAACCAGGTTCCAGAAAGCCATTTCCCTTTGTTCTAGCCCATAATTAGCTCTCCCTGGCCTTCCCATAACTATTCCTCCAAAGTATGGATGAAGGCCACCAGGGAGAGGGGGGACATCGTGGTATGTCTCCAGGAAAGTTTTGCTACGGAAGGAGTGATGTGGGAAATTATTCCATGGCGTTTCCCTTGTCATTGGTAAAGAAAATGAAGAGCCCATCCCCATTGCTGGCAGCAGGATTTGGTTTCGGGGTGAGGTGGCAGGGCCATGAACCCCTGAGGGTGGAGACTGCAAGGACGGACGGTACCAGGAGTGATGCTGTGACAGCGCTGAAGCTTTTACCTTTCTGAGGTATTTTTGTGTGATGTTTCTTCAACAACTTTTTTTTTTTTTTCCTCCAGATGGCTTGATTGGATCCATTAATTGTCATTTATTTATTTTTCGTAAGGGAAGAAGAGTTTTCTGCTTTTCCTGGAGTGTTTGCTATTGATCCTCTCTGCTCCCTGCCACTCTGCAGTTGGGGACCGTCTCCCTCCCCGGCACTGCCGTGCTCTCTGCCCACTTTCCGCGCAGCCCCCCGTGTCGCTCCGCGCGGCGTTTCTCACTGAATAAATTGCTACAAAGCTATTAGCCTCAATGCCACACTCTGCTGCTCCTGCTTTCCTGCACCCACCTCCGCCCCGCGACTGATCCAGCTGCTGGCTGTTTGCTGCAGTCGAGAGCGCCTACTGCCGCTGCGCACAAATTGCTTTAAAATGGAATTGTTTAAAAACGTTTTAGAAACATTCCCTCCCCTTTGCGATGCTGTCGGTTGTGCCAGCCGAAGTTGGGAGCGTTTATGTGATTTTTTACCTGGGTGGGTAAAAGGATGGCGGAAGATTCTTCATTTTTTGTGGTTTTTTTTTTTTTTTTTGGTACATTAAAGTCAATGCAGAAATTAAACACTACATGATTACGGGAATCGGGTCCCCGATGAAGCTGTTGTCTATGGATCTGCATCCTGGATGGCATATCCTGCTCCAAGATGCACCGGTGTGCCTCGGCTCCTCACTTGCCCTTGGCTTTGTGAGGATTGGGGCTTGCGCCACGCTGCGTGCCGCCGGTGCTTGTGCTGACGCACTGGGCAGCGCTTGCTGGCAGCTTTGTCTCCAGTGGCATCGGGATGATGGTTTTTCTGTTGACGTGGTTGTGTTGACGTGGTTGTTGCGGAGATGTAACCCATTGGGGTCTTCTTGGAGGGGTTGAACCATTGTAACGTCCCGGGGCACTGGCAGGTCCGCAGCAGCGTGAGGTTCGTGACGCCTGGGATTTCGGAGCGCATCCCTCCGAAGAACATGGAGCCGAGGGAGATGCGCTCAGCTGCGCGGGCGCGTGGGCGAAAGCTGCTGAGGATGCCTCTTCCCTGGGGCTGCGTGACTGCAGGAGCGCGTTTGAACCCGTTACGTAGGAGCTCTCTTTGTACTGTATCCGTCCATAGCGGTTTTCTGCGCAAGTGCTACAAGAAGGAGGTTTGGAAATAGGAAATAATTTTGTGGATAGTTTTAAGTATCGCTCTGAGGAAGCGTTTGTGTTTGTACAAGAGGTGGTACAGTGCCTCCAACAGCTGGAGATGTTCCTTTGTTTCTCATTCGTCATCTGTCCTTCCCAAACTCCTCTTCTCTCCAAATACTCACACAAGGGCCCTTCTGAAGCAACGCTTATCTCGAGTGCTGCTATATCGGGATTCACCAATCTCGTCATGAGATCATCCGCGCAGAGTTGCAGCTCGGAGGGTGGAAGAGTGACACATGCACTCTGTTCCTCCAGGCCTCTTCTTTGATGTTGCTGAGAGACAGACTCTGGGGCAGGGCTGGGTTGGATCTTGCTTGCAAATCCTTGTGGAAATCTGCTTGAATTCAGTCTTCTGGGGTTCCTCCTTCCTACCCTTGCCCAACGGTCCTTGGTCCCGCAGTCTCTGCCTCTGTGCCCCCCGTTGCATCTCTGGGGAGTACCCTGCCTGCGTCTTTCCAATACTTGCAAGCCTACTCTTGTATTACGCCAAAAGTGGTTTGAACAGGCTCCTGTAGGAACATCTCCTGTGCCTACAGGTCCTCCTTAAACGGTTCTCTAATGTCTTTTCTGCAAGAAGTGACAGTATAGAAGGACAGTAGGCCTTATGAAGTCTTACTGGTATGCCTGTGACCTCACCCTTGTAAGCTTTCTGCCCACTCTGACCTCCTGGCCCGTTGTCTGCTGATGGCAAACACGATGATGCTGCATCAGACTGAATTTAGGATTATATCGTCGTGACACCTGTATGTGGTTCTTCTTTCGGAATACCTTTGGGCATTTGACATGTAATAATAATAATAATATGTAGTTGGTGTGGTTGGTGGGTCTTTTATTGAGAACCCTGAAGATCGCCCAGTGAACTTAACCCAGGTGGTGCAAATTTATTTACAAATTCTGGTTCAGAGAGGACCACCTTTCAGTGCAGGCTGCAATTTCAGTCTCTACTTAGGCGCTGTAATTTCTGCTGTACTGTCAAAAAGGAGGCTATCGTGCTGCTGATGCCTGCAGCAGGTTCAAAACCAGGCTCAGCAATAAACTATTTATCAGGAAATTCTTGATTCACTACTGATCTGGCTGCAGGTCTGAGCTAGAGGTGAGGTATTTGTGACCCCAGCCCTACTTCTCATCCTCAAACTCTTTCTTTGCATCTGTTTTTAAATGTTACTACTCCAGGACTTTTATTTCCTCTCTTCTCCAAAGGACCAGAGGAGTAAATTTGCACAGACGATATTGTGTATCTGTATTTTACAGTGCTGACCTTGTGTGCCACAGCTAGATCCTGTCCCAAATCTACTTAAGGTTATGTGGTTGTGTTGTCCTCCCCATGTTGGAGAGGACATGACAGGGCATGATACGAGGTACAAGCTGAAACCCGCTCACCTGAGGGGCCATCCGAACTTGGGCAAATCAAGCGCTGCTTGTTGACGTTTTTGAAGACAGCATCAACAGGAGATAGCTGTAACCAAAATAAGGTTAGAAACCAGAATGTCCTCTTTTGGAGGAAGTGGCCCAAAGAATGGGGTTTTGAGGCTCTCCGTTGGGTTTTCCTGCTAGAACTTCTTCACTTTTGCCTGAATGCTGAAATGATCTTTGGTCCAGAGAGAGGAGACAACGTTGCAGGCCGTGTTTGCTTTTGCCAAGTGCAACCACTTGAGAATACCCTGTTCTTTCAGTGCTTGTGGCCCTCTTCTGAAAGAGGGCAAGGTGGGTCCAGGTCACTTGGTTCACTTAAAGCAGTCCCTGACCATTGCCATCCCCTCTTCCTCACCCAAGAATGATATCACAGGTCTGGTCCTCTGCGTATCTACTGAGGGTCTGCAAATGATGTATTTTCTTCAGACTGAACGGAACATTTATTTCTGAAGAAGTAGAGAAAATACACCGTAGAATAACTCTCCCTTCCACTCTGTACTGATTTTCTTTTTTTTAGCTCACCGGGGTTGTCCCCCCTGCCTTACTTCCCTGCCGTGGGATCCCCCGGGGCCACGTCGCCCACCCGGGACCTGCCGCTGCTCTTCGCTCCACTCCTTCCTCTTCGCACGCCATGTGCTGCTCGTCCCGCGGCTCTCGGCCAATGAAGATTTTAGTATTCAGGAAGTTGGGAAGTTTGGCTGTCCTTGGTCTAATTAGTTCGTTAAGCACAGGGGAGCTCAGATCACAGTTCAAATGGCTGTAATTTGAGGGAGCTTGAGACGGTGTGAAGGATTAAGTAGTAAAATTGTGTCTATTACTTTGGCCAAAAAATAACTATTCAATTTGACTTGAATATTTAATTTTCGGAACGTAAGGGTTAGATATTAATATGGGCTTGGCAGAGGGTTCATCACTTGTAAGACGGCGCTGAGAGTTCTTTACGTGCTGAGATCAATGCTTGAAGTCAAGCACGTCTTTCTGGAAATTCTCCTCTGAACAAATAATTGGCCTCACCGAAGAAGTGACTGGGTGAGATTTAATTGCTTATTATTGTAGGAGGTCCTCTTAAATGGTCTTCTGGTCTCAAATCCCATGGGATATCTGTAAAATTTTGGAGGTGGCTTTTCTCAGAGAGAGGAACTGCCTCCCGTTACCCAGATGATACCTTTGCACGTGCTGGAGGAGATCCATCTCCACGGGTGGCTTCTGCTGAGAAGCCCTCCCCAAACGCACGTGGTAGAAATACAAAGACCCGAATACCCCGGGGATTCAAAATAATGCAGTTGGGAGTGAAAACCCTGGCTTTTCTCTCTCTCTTGGTGACAGATGCTGAAGTCCAGGTGTTGGATGGAGTGGGCTGGAACGGCCGCGGCCTGGCGCCTGCACTGCGTCTCTGCCACGCCGGCGAGGAAGCCCTAAGTGGGGGTTTTGTGCTTTTACTGGTATTGTGCAAGGTGTGGCTGAGGAAAAATGAATTCTTTCCCTGCCTAAGATGGGTAAATGGAACATTTTACCGTTTTTCCTTTTTAATACTGTGTGCCTACATCTAGCCCAATAACGAAAAACAATGTTAAGGGTTTTGTAGGAAACGAGAACAAACATTACCAGGCTGAGAAACTTAAAGGGAATCTGATAAAAATACTAGTGACAGTTATAGTCAAAATATCTGAGTTTAGGGACGGCAGGAGTGTTTTTAGTTAGCTTAAACTTGTGGAGCATGATGGGCATAAAAGGTGGTTGGTGGCCGATTTCTGCGTTGGCTGAGGTTGCAGGGCAGCGTGAGCACACGGGTGAAAGAAGTGAAGCTCGAGCATCGCGTAGGTAACGGGTCAAAAATACATAGTTTTGAGCTTTCTTGTTGGCGGTTTCATGGGTGTCTGTGACCCGCGTGGGCGTGATAAGGTGGCGTATTGGCAGATCCTCCCTGGAACGGGCGCCTTCCCGTGGGAACCCGCCGGCTGCTTTCAGGGAGCGCCGAATCGAGCCCTTCCTGCTGCAAATAAGTTACGTGGCACCGGGGGACGTGCTGAGGTACTGTGCAGCCGTGGCTGCGTTTTCTGGATGGATGAAGTGGTTCCTCACAGTTGAGGGCTGGTGAAGCTTTTGGTTGAGAACATGCTCTGCAGAGCAAAGGGATACAGAAATACTGTAACACTGACTCCATATTTACTGGGAATTTTTTCATTTTGGCCTATTTCTTCAAGTCTGCCCTTTTTCTCCTCTAACCTGAAGGCTTGTGCTTGCTTGATTCTTGTGCTGGACACCTTTAAATCAACCAGAGGACGATGCCTTGCGTTTCGCCGGCATTTCATTTATTCCTTCAACGTTCGCTTCTTTGCTCGAAGACCCTCGGTAGGCAAAGGGTTAACAGCATCCTCATGGTTCTTCCAGTTACCCCATCAGGACTGTTTAAAAATTAGCTTCTCCCCACTTACAGCACTATAATTAGGATACAGGAGTTGTGGGGAATGATTTCACAAAGTGACTTGGTGTACTCGCCCGTGCACCCCGGGGAGCCAGGCAATTATGCATACATAATTCTACTCTTTGAATATTTTCTCTTTCTCTGCATAATTTCTCTCTATTCATCTTTCCAGTGTCCTTCTGAGATAAACTTAGAAGTCTCAGCTTTCAGAATTTAAAAAAAGAATCCTGTGCCTGCGCGTGCACTATTTGCATTTAAACCAGCAGCCGTTTTCTGGGATGGAGCGGAGGGGTGAGGCCGGGGAAGGAGCCAGAGCCGAAGGAAGCGGGAGAACACAACCGTCCTGGCCGGCCAGCGACCGGGTGGCGAGCAGTATTTAATTCCTGAGCTCTTAACTCGTTCCTGGTTTAGGCTTTGTTAAGGCAAGGCTGCTGTTTCGCCGGGGCAGGTGCTTTGTAAAGGTTTCTCTGCCAGGATGGGAAACGCTGCACCTAAATTTGAGTCCCCTCAGCTTTGCACGTCGGGGATTGCGGTTTGGGAGCCGAGGCTGGTACGGCCCCTGCCACCTCCACGGCGCCCCGGAAAATTACGGAGCTGAACCCTTTTAGGTGCAAGTGTATTTTTGTTTCTAACATCCTGTTGATGCCGTTCTCGGTGAATTTATTGCAGCGTGATAAGCAAAACACAAAGCAACTGCCAGCATATTTCCACTGTCTTCAGAGTCAGTTTATCTTTCTAAACTTGCTGTTGACATGATGCAGTTTCTCCCTGTTGCGGTGTAGCTGTATAGCAGCAAAGTTGTGATAAAAGACAACTTGTTGAAGGGATTCTTTGTCATACTCCTGAATCATCCACAGTTCCTTTTTTACCTGGTGCCAGAAATGTGCTGGTGCTTTGCAATTATACCTACACTTGATGTCTTTTTCTTCTTTTTTTTTTTTCCCCTCCCTTTCAGTGATTCAAGTTCCCTATTGTACCCTCATTCATTCTCTCTCTTTTGGTTTCTTCTTCTCCTTTTTTTTTTTTTTTTTTTTTTTTTCTTTTATCCACCATCTTCTCAAGGCGCTGAAGCTGTAGCTGCTTTACTGTGGTCTGAGGAAAAGCGACTGTTCCACTTCCCAAAGAAAGCTCATTGTGTGGTGCCACGAAAAAAAGACTTAAACAACGCAAGGGAATAAAGGCACCACATTTCTCTGAAAGTTTTTCTTTTCCTTTTTTTTATGTTTTATTTTTTGAGGAATAATACATAAGTGGCTAGGAAAGGGCAGAAATGTCTCCTGCTTCTCTCTAGTCACGCCTGTGAGGCTGTGGGATTCTAAGGAAATCTCCTTTTTCCACAGGAGCTTGAAAGCTCGACCACCCCACCTCCAAACCTTTGCTGTTCTCTGCATTACCCTCGTAAGCCTAACAAAAACTCCTCAGATTGTTCCCAAACAGCGCAGAATCAAAGCTTACAAGGCAGTAGCGTAATTACTTGCTTTCTTTTTTGGTACGAGTTTCTAGCAATCTTATGTAAGGCGCTCAGATACGTTCCAAGAGGCCTTTTCAGCAGCGAGAGCTCAGCTACTCCTCTGTCAGCGGAGTTCCTGGAGGCTGGCGTCCGCACAGACGAGCGATGGGTTTGGATGCCGGCTGCAGGCCTAGGCGGGGACACGCTGGACCCGCCGCTGCCGAGCCCCCCGTACGTGCTGCCCCCATCCGCGCCGCCTCGCTCCCGCCTACATCCATCCCTTCCTGCTTGGAAAGGCTTTGAAGGAGTGTTTTAATTTTAAAAAATGATTAGTCCTGGGTTTTTTTTGCACATTGTCAGAAGCTCATCCAGCTGCGTTGCCGCTCCCAGGAGTGACAAGTAGCAATCTGCTTGCATCTTGGGGTCAGTGAGTTCGGCAGGTGACAATTTTTCGGCGCCGGGCTTTGGCCTGCGTTGGGCATCTTTCTCCATAGCGATTCCCTCCAGTGGGCCTGCGCCAAAGAGCGAGCCTTGTCCTCTGCCAAACGTGCGGCACTGGGGTGGAAAAAGGGGGAAAGAGGGAATTTTGTCAGCTCTTCCCATCAGTGCTCAGCGTAGCTGTAATGGCATCACGCTATTTATATAAAAGGAAATTAAAAATGCGGTTCTCTTGGTGAAGATCCACCAATATGCACCTAAACCTATTCACATTTGCCTGCGAACATTTATTTTTATTTCTATTTGTGCTTTGTTTCCCTAATAAATAGGCATGGTGCAAGGGTAGGAACGTTTCTGTCTAGCAAAGACACTTTCCTGGGGTGAAATGAAAACGTTAGCGTTTTGTTTGCAGTAACACCGCAGCCAGCGATCTTTAGTTGTGTTAGTAATGGCACAGGGAAGGAAAGTCACCTTCTGTATCGCCATCCCCGGTAAGGAGAGTGAAATACGTGTCAGCTGTAAAGCCAGTAGTGGTCTGCTTTGCAAATTAAGAGATGATGGAGAGTCTGTGGCTCGATGGCGTTAGGGAGGAAAGCCAGCGTGGATTCGCAGACGTAACTGCAGTCTCAGCCATCGCTGGCAGCTGCCCGTGAAACACCGTGCTCCCTCTCTGCGCGGGAGCTGCAGAAGTGCAGTTACGATCCAGCCCATGGTAACTAATCTCTGCTGGGAGACACCGTGAACCTGCCGGTGCCCTTTGGTTACGGCATATTTGGGACACGGGCGCGGTGTCCGGGCTTGGTGACACGCCTGTGGATCACGTACCCGTGCCGCGCTGGCCAGGAATTGCCAGTCTGGACTCGACGAAGTACTTTGGATGCTGCGTCTTGGCGAGCGAGGGCTGGTGACAGATGCTAACTCTTTGTTTTTCAGTTTTTCCCCGGTATAAATACGTTTGGGCTTTTAGAGGTTGTTATTCTTAGCATCATCCTTCAAGTCTTTTCAGGACAAAGTGCCCTCTGCCCAGGAGAGCGTGGGCTGCAGCTTCTCTCGCTTGGCTCGAGAGAGACACCGGACTCTCAGCTTTCCTGCTGCCTTCCAAACCGTTCTCCTCCCGCTTTCGCCCAGCGCCGCAGCTTCCCGGGAGACCATCAGGTTTGATACAGGCAGATGCATCCCTAAGCATTCCGTGTTGTAGCGCTGGCACACGCGTGGCACATGCGTGACGCGGCGTTCTGGTTGCAGACAGCTCTTCCTCTGCCGCCTGCCTGGCGGAGGGGAAGCCTCTCAGCGCCGTTGCTAACGGGCCCGCGGGCACAGCCAGCCTGTATCCGGCGGGTACGCCGCCGCGTGGGGCTGTACGTGGCATAAACAATATTTCCTGAGATGCTTTCCTTACCTGAACTTACACGACCTGTTTCTGCCGTGGTATCTCTCAGCTGGGGGGAGGTAGGAGCGCGTTATTTGTTTCACCGGCTCGTTTGCGTAACTTTGAACTGGCACAGTGTTTAAATAGAGCATCTCCCTGCGTGTCTTGTCTATCTCAGCGCTTGTTCCCGTTGCTGTTACTCTCCTCCTCCTCACATTCCTCCGCCTGTGTTGTAGCACCTGTTGCGTTCTGCCACAGATGAAACGGTAAAATTGTCACAGTGGGGATAATTTGTACCCGCGCAGCTTCCAGCATCACGGGGCTGCATCCCGCCCGGGGTCTGTGGCAGCGGAGAGGGCACCGGTGGGGACCGAGCGAGGGAAGGTGGTCACAGGCTGTTCTTCTAAGCCCAGACAACGTTGTGAAACACCGACAGCACCTTCAAAAATTGTTGCTTTGGTTCCTCAAATTCCTTTTAGCCAGATTCCTTGGCTTTAGCCTTCGCATGTGTGGATGCTCTTGCCTGTGACGACGGCAAAACCGCGTGCGCGTCTGCCTCCAGCCACGCGCTCGTGTTTGGCGTATCCGTACCGCCGTGTGGAAATCCCGCTCTGTCAGCCGGCGGCGGCAGTCTGGGTTTGAAAAACGTGAGGTGGGTGGGTGGCAATAGAGGTGGAACGTCTCATTTCGCCCCGTGCAGCCTCTCCTCCTGACGGCAGGCAGCCCTTCGTAGAGGGATAACCCAATATTCCAGAATATTGGCCCTTTTCCTAGAGAGGGGAGTAGGAAGCGATTCGCCGTCGAGTTCCCTTCTCCCACTGCATCGCGTGAAATCTGGAATCTGGACACTGGTCTCTAGGATATGCCAAAGGCAGCCCAAGCAGAGTCCTTTCTTATCACAATACTCTTTGATGAAGATCATTATAGCGACTGGTAGCGGCACTGCTGTTAGGACTGAGTTGGTATTTCTGTCTCATGGGCTGCAGCTCAGTGTTCAAGCTGTCAGCCCAGATGCAATTGAAAAAAAAAAAAAAAAAATTGAAAACTAAAAATGGGTTTTGTCCATTGAGCCATTTTAGAGCGTTTGTAAAAGATAGGTTTTAACTTGCTGTGGAATATTTTTATGGATCTACACATTGTAAGGTTTTCAAGAATATGTGACTTACAAAAAAAAATCTCCTGTACAACTTCAGTTTTTCTTTAGCGTGCAGCGTGAGAAGATGCTTCTGCAGGTAAAAGAGACCTTTGCAGAGCAAATGGGCACCAAACCCAACTGTTACTTGCATCCTGTTTTAAGTCCAGTTTCATTTGCCATCCCAAACCCGTTTTTGTTTAGTTTGAACCTCTGCAAAACGGGGGCGATAATACAGTGTCTCGTAGCTCTGCCTTTTCCAGCAAATCACCATCACGTAGTGCAGCGGGGGCATCGTCCGGGTAAACCAGAGCCGGAGCCGTCGCGACTGCGGACGCGTAAGGATGAGCTCGGGTGAAATATGAACAGAGGGGATAAATGGTAAAAGCAGCACAGCAAATCCTTATGTGCTCAGAAAGTGTAAGGCTGGCTTAAATGACGCGATTTAAAAAAAAATAATCGTTGTTTCCTCTATGTGCACATTGGTTTTTTGAGCCTCTGTGTTGGTATCTTCAGGTATTTCTTTGCAGCCTGGTGGGCTAGACGCGTACTTGTGTTTTACGTGAGACTGTCGTGCCACTCCTGACTCCAGGAGCTCAGGCGTCAGGAAAAACACCAAACAGCCAGAGCCGATCGCGCTGGGCGAGCTGGAAGCGCTACATTTAGATCATTTAAAATCCTTCGCTTCGACAGCGCTGCTAGATTGTTAACCAAGGTGAAAAAAAGATTGAAGTACGTTGTGAGTTTCAAATTGATAGCATCCTTTTAAATCTTAGCATAAATTCAGCGGCACTTCACCTCCCTCCCACAATCGGATCTAAAGAGCGAGAGGAACGATGTTTTTTTTTTTTTTTTTTTTTTTTTTTTCCCCCAAGCTATACAAAGAGCACAGATCAGCGATATATTGATGAGATATTAGCAAATCAGTGCCAGGAAAAGCAAGAGTAAGCTAGAAGAGAAAATCTGTGCTGGTGGGCAGGGGAGTCACGGCGGTGACCTGGCACGACTGAGCCAATTCAACGCGGAGATCTGGTTGCTATTGAGAGAAAATATTGCTCGCTGGGAGAAAGGAGGCCGAAAGCCCTTCAGCGGGATGGAGCTGCGCCGTCTGTGACACCTGCATTCAGCAACGGGCGCGGTGGATAATAGGCGAAGAGATTGTACAGCAAAACATGCGTCATTTACCTTGGGAGGAAGAGGTTTAATTTCTGAAAGGTGCTCGGCACATCTTGAGGTAAATGGGAGCCGAGGGCATTTGTCACCTGGCAGACTGAGACACGTAACCGGACTACTCGCCCTCGTGTAAATAAATCTCCTTGGGTTTGCCCGTGGAAATGTCTCGCTTGCCCGTGGGCTGACGGAGCACGGCGGGTTCCTGCAGGAAGCTGGCTGGACCTGGAGCATCAGCGCCGAGGTGGGAGGTGGACAGGTTGCCAAAATAGCGACTGCAAACCTTTATTTTGCCCAAGAGAATGCTGAAAAAATCCAGGTTCCTCCCAGCCCCCAGTTTGCCCTGCTGTTGTCCGCGTGGTTGAGCAGTGGCTCGTCGTCGTTCCCCACGCAGAGGTGTGGGTTGAGCCCTGGGGCTCGCGAGCACCCTCTGCACCACCACCCTTACCCCACAGTGACGGTGCCCAGTTCTGTGGGTCGCGTTGGGAAAGAGAACAAACGTGTTGTCATAGGTTATTTCCTTGGTGCGAGCCTCTCTTGGAAAAAATGACCAGGAAATATTTCATATTCTCAGATTTTAAAGGTATCTTCAGTCAATGTGAACCTTGGAGAACTTCACCTTGAGCTGTGCTTCCCGTGGTTTTCAGTTACTTCCTTGCATCTTTGGATTAATTTTTTTTTTTAGCTGCAATACTCAGCAAAAGCCCGGTGCCTATGTGCGTGGTGATCTGAGCTGTGTGTATTTCCTAGCACAGGTTTCTGTTGTTGCAGACATCTTTTTTTCTGGGCAAATTGCAACCTTTCCTGAGCTCTGGGCTGCGTTTGATTGCAAAACCGTAGCGTTGCAGGAAGCCTGGCCGCCTGGCATCGCGTCCCGTGGGGTTTCTGCAGCTTCCTAAACCTATTCCGCGTGAGTGGGGTCTGCCATTTCTAGCGAGTTATTCCCAAATAGCAGTGAAAGTGTTTTATGGACTTAATCACCGCGGGCGGTTTAATTGCTTCTTTTCTACAGCGCTTAGTTTTTGCTGCGATAAGCCACTCCTCTGTCAAGACGTTGGTGTTTTTCAGGTAGGGGTGAACCCGAAGCAGAAGCCCTAAAGCCGTCACCCTCCCTGTCCAAGCCCTTTAAACCAGGGCTGAGCCAGGCCAGAGCTCTCGGGGTGCCACGTCCCGCTGAAAGGGCTCTGTTTCCCCACCCGGTGTTGTGAAATATCGACAAACTTGCAAATCAACCTTTTATAACACGACGCAAGCCCTTCCAAACTGTGCGTCCAGGAGATGTCCTGACAGCTTCTGCTCTCATTTAGGCGGTGACAGCTTCCACCTCGCCGTGCCCGGGGTAAATTGGCTCTTTTTGAAACAACTCACATTTCTTTGGGTCTGGTTTCAGCTTTGTGGCCCTAAGCTCACCGCAGCCCATTTATCAGTTCCCGCTCGGAGATTTTTCGCGTGCACCGGGATATCGTGTGGGTTTAACAAACAGGCTGAGAGACGTGCCGTCCAAAGCCTTCTCCATTAACCTCGCCAACGCGGCGAGCCAAAAGCCATCGCTTTGAACTGCTGCAGGCCTTGTCCTGCTGTTAAAGCAGCCTGTCCCCCGTGCTTTAGGTACACTTGGACGTGCCAATCCCCGGTTTTAAGATGCGGGGTGAAAAACCAGGTTCTGCCTGCTGCATCGTTCACGGCGTCGCCTCTCCATGGTGATGGACAGGAATCCTCTAAGTGACTTCAAGACATTGCCACTAACGTCTTTTCCTTAAACAAGAGCTGTGGACACAGCTAGAGGACTAATTTGAGATTTCATTTATGCATTGCTCTTAAGTTTCTTTCATGGCTTGCTGCTCTCGTCCTTCCTGCTAAGACGTAGGCTGGCTTTTTTGTGGTGCTGGCTTATGCCAACGCCTGTGAGACCACAAGGGAGATCCCTCTCCCATTCTTGACTCAGGAAAACACCTCCAATCCATCAGCGGAAAGACTCAGTGATGGCAACTTGTTGTATTCAACCACGTGGTGGACAAGTTTGGGCACCCAGCAGCTCTACCCGCTCACCTTTGCCTTTGAAGGAATTTCTACAGACTGAATTTGTAATGCACGTTTGGGAGCATTTTTTTTTCTCAGTTATGAGCCCTAATGAAATCCCAGGTCATTTTGAGGCGGCCTGTTATCTTTGGGATCTGGAGCTCTGCAGGAGCTCCGTCTTGGTAATGAACGCTTTAGGGTGGACGCGGTGTTTCCCTGGCACAGATTCCGGGGCTTGTTTCCCCTGAGCTGCGTGAACAGTCAGGTACAAAACCCCCCAGATTTCCCACCTAGCATTTCCCCAAAACGCTTTTTACCTAGGTCTTTTGTTTCAAAAGCTTGCGGCCTGCTTTGAATGCAGCTTGGCTTTCGGCTCCGTTTCAGTGGTAGCAAACCTCTTTCCATCAGCAAATACGTGTGTGACCTTGAGCTTCGGACGGAGGCTGCTCTCCTTGCCGGTTTCTGCTTTGTGTAGGATCTTGGTGGCATCACAGGGCTGTCCAAAACAGTGGTGCGTTGTCCTGCGCCCCTTCCTGCCCATTCCTTGCGCAATGTAAAAATGCGCATTGAATTGAAGCTGCACCATGGGGCTGGTCAGATCCTTCTTGGCACAGGTAAGTCCTGAAGGGATAAGGGCAGCCTAAGTGGATCATTCGGGGAGAAACTCTTCTGTAGGGCCTGTTGTGACAGGACGAGGGGTAATGGTTTCAAAATAGAGGGAGGTAGATTTAGATTGGATATTAGGAAAAAATTTTTTACACTGAGGGTGGTGGAACCCTGGCCCAGGTTGCCCAGAGAGGTGGTGGAGGCCCCATCCCTGGAAACATTCCAGGCCAGGTTGGCCGGGGCTCTGAGCAACCTGATCCGGTTGGAGATGGCCCTGCTCCTGGCAGGGGGTTGGACTGGGTGGGCTTTGAAGGTCACTTCCCACCCAAACCATTCTATGATTCAGCCTAGATACTCCTTAACCAAAAAGATGTGCATCTATGTATAGGACTCCGCTTTGTCCCTAGGCACCGTCCCTATCCATTAATTTGATTTAAATGAGGTGAAATAAAACCCATGCGACACGTTTTAGTGGACCTCCATCAAATTGCTCAACAATAGCACCACTTAGGGTGCATACAAATACACCTCTCCGCTCTCCGATTGAAAGTAATTTATCAACAAGTGGTCCTTGTCCCTGTGCTGTGGAAAGTCTTTGTGAAATCAACTTTTTGCAGCAGGCTATGATTTGTACACCACCTTTCTCCCGTTACGCGTGTGCCGTATTTCTTTTTTAAAATGTTAAGATGCAAAGGAATGAAAAGGAAGTGTGCAGTTTTGAATAATTTTTGAAGGGGAAAGCAATCCATTGTACCGACCCTCCTTGAAATGAATAGATCTGCATTAATCGCGTTCTTGAACTTGGCGATGGACTTTGATTTAATCCATTGTTGAGGATGTTTCACTGGTGTCAGTGAAATGCGTAGAAAGGGTGATTTATCCTTCCGTATCGACCTTTGTTTGTCAGCCAGCAGCAAGGCATTGTTCCCTGCCCTTTTTAATCTGTTGTTTAGGACAGCCAGTAATTGGGACGCCCTTCAGCGTACGGGAGGCAGATTCTTCTGCCTGAAGATTTTGAATCCACACCCACCGACGAGCCGTTTCCCCATGCTGGCTGGTGCCTGTCCCACGCAAAGAGCCTGGAGGCAGCACATCCCCTTCCCGGGCAGGGTCCTGCCGCTTGGCCGGAGCTCAGAGAGCACCACGCGCCGAACCCAAATGACCACAGCTTGCTTGACCCATGGTGGTGACCGGTGACCCAGCGTTGGGTGTGTGTCCTTGCTTGCGACGATGTTTTGTTTGTAGAGATGACACTTTTAAATATATATATATTTTTTTTTTTTAAATCTGAACTGATGAGCTGGGAAATAACAGGCGCAGAACACCCTTTTCAAAGTGTGCTTCACGGTGTCATTGTTTCTCCATTGCAGAAGGGCTCTTACCTTGGAGTGGGCGTTGGTGGCCCAAGTTCTCCAGATCCTGATGGGAGATGCTGGGATCTCACCCTGCTGACGGTCTTCACCGCAGGGAAATCACTCTTTCCTTGCAGACCGTTAGGAACCAGAGGAGAAGGTGATGCTCCCCACGGCTTTTTTGGTTCTGAGCTGGGTACCTGGGGGAGGGCAGATGCCGGCAGCAGGAGGACACGCTGGGAGCAGATTGCCAGCTTATCTTGTGGATAAGCCCCGTCTCTCCCTATCTCCAGTAAAAGGATTTACAGGCAACTTGGCATAAGAGGAATTTAAAATCTTCTGATTCTGCCTCTTGTCGATGTTTCCCTGGAGAGTTACGTTATTTTTCAGCTGTGGCCTTTGCCAGCGACGGTTGACACTCGCATTTTAAAAAACGCACCCCAGTGCGTTGAAATCCCAAGGGGCGTTATTGTTGAACTGGTGTGAGCGGGCAGCTGGAATCTGGAAACAGATCACTGCGGAGGGGAAAAAACCACGGAGGCTGCAGCATCCCGGTACAAGCGGGCAAGATGAAGGATGCAGAGCAGGCTCAGCTCAGCGTTTCCTGGCTCGTCTCCGTTTTCTGTCTCAGCGCTGATGTTATTTTAATACAGTTACGGGGCTGGAGTCGCTGTGATTAGCGGAGCAATTTGCGGTGCGTTCTTCAAAATTGCCAATCAATTTGAGCTCAAAATAGACAAAAGCCCCAGCGTCATCGACAGCTGCTGCCCAAGGAAGCACTGAGTAGTCTGGAAAGTCCGATCGGGATTCGAGGTGCCCGTGCGATGTGTGGGGTCCCCAGGCTCCTGCCTTGCACACCTTTTAATCGCAGAGCGGAGAATAAGATCGTTAAGCTTAAAGGGAATGAGGTGGCGTGTAGATTCTGTTAAATCCCTTTGGAGAGCAAGCCCTGTTTCCAGCCATGGCAGGATCTCCAGGAAATTCCAACAGATTCGTTTTTATCACGGATAATGAGTTATCCATGATCTGGTCTTGGTTTTCCAGAGGAATGAATACAAAACGACGAATTCATCCTTGGGTTGGCATTTAACGGGCTGCTTTCAGTTTGGTTTTGACTTTGTTGCAGTCTCATTCTTTACGGCGCGAGGCTCAGAAGTTTTTCCAGAAATAAGATGGGATTTTGACCAGTTTGAAATGTTTTTTTTTAGCTTTACCAAAGAGAAGATTTGTTTATTTTTAGCCGTTCCTGTGGTTTCCATCATTGCTGCTGATTTAGCCGGGATACTTTGGGAAGGACAGTAAAGCGTCCTTGAGAGGCTGGGAACGCATCGCTGCTGACTTCTGAGGAAGTTTTGAAAAAGAGAGATGGTTTAGTTTGGAGGAAAAATGACAAAAATCATCCTTTGTGGGAAACAGAGTGCTTAGCGGGGCTTTGCATTAGACGAAGACAAATCAGCCCAGTTAGAACCTGCAGCAAAGCCAAGCTTTCCCTCCCCGTTGCATCGTTCCGTGCCTCGCTCCAATTGTGAGCACACATTTGGATACAAATTTTTTTTATTTTCACTGAAAAATTGATTTCACGGCTGCCCTAAGTGAATAAAGCGGTGATGTATTAACTAATGTCGGGCATGGGATGTTCACCTATTTATCTTTGCTGCGGCGTTGCCCGTAGTATCTTTCCCTCTGTTCTCCCAGACTCGTTAGCGTCGCAAACGGAACCAAGGTCCTGCTAATGAAACAATCGCCGCCGTGCGGCTCAATATGTAGAGTAACACCTCCAGCAAAAGCTGATAAATGCCTTTGTTTATGATTTTTTTTTTTTAATTTTTTCTTCCTGCTACGTTCACATGAAGAAAGAACAAGTGAATGACTTGACTTCCTCTTCGTTTCCAACTGGGCGTGCTGGTTTTACTGGTACGAAGGCCGGCCCTTGCGCGTCGCCGTTGCCGCGTGGTTCCTGATGCCGGGGGGAGCGTTTCGGGACTCCCAGGCTGGCTGATTGGTGTAGCGGAGTTTGAATTTTGCAGTGAATATGAGTAATAATCCATGACCTGGCTGTGATTATAGATGAAAGCAAGCTGATGAAGAGACCCCACCGCGGCACAGAAAGGAATTAGACATTGTCTAAAGCCGGGGCAGTACCGGAGCATTTGGATTTCACATCTGAGATTCCCGGGTGAATAATTCAACACTTGAAAAAAACGCTTCAGCCGCAGTGTGACATCTCCACATCTTCTTTTAGCAATATCCAAGACTTTAACTAAACATCGCTTCCCATGGAGCTGGGGCAGCTGTCCAGATATTTTTCCTCTTAAATATCAGCATTCCAGATCGTTACCTGGCTACGGATGGAGATTTGGACTGGTGTCTTAGGAGCAGCAATTGCTCGTAATGCCGGATTTTTGCCTTTGGAAATCGCCTTCGGCGTTTGGCGGAACCCAGAATCTGTCCAAGCGAAAATGAAGAGACGTAGCTTTGTGTTTAATCGACGCTTCCCTCTGACCGGCACGCGGAGCCGTGGATGGGGTTGTTTGGGAATTTTAAATAAATGAACCGGTTCTCAAAGGCAAATGTTGGCAGATTTATGAAATGAATAGGAAAGCGGAGGAAAAGTGGAATGCCTATAAAATGGCCTTGTAAAATGGTTTGCTGTTTTATAAATGCAGGAGCCCTATAAACTAAACCAGCAGCTGGATTTTAAAAAACTAAATACCGGGCTGTTAAATTTCTGCGTTTGTTAAGGTACAACCGTCTGGAAACGTAAGCACTGAAGTGCTCGTACACCCTTAACTCTGCCTCCTCCAGCCTGTACATTATAATAAGTCTTTAAATAAATGATCACATATTATTCCTCAAATAATTCATCCTTTTTCTGAATTATTAGCTGAAATGGATGGTATCTTCTAATTGTCATCAATTCAGACTCCTTATCAGGCTTAATAAATTCTTTTCTCGGTGTGAGAAGGGTTTTGATCATTTGCTTTTCCTGCCTCCCCTTATTCCCTTTTTAGTCAGAAGCACTGGCTCCTTCAGATGCGCGTCACGCGACAAGGCTGGGAAGCTCTTTTACCCGTAAAATTTGGTGGTCCAGCTGCGTCGGCTATGGGAAACCGCTCTCTCTGCTATGAAAATCCGCGTAAGTCGGAGTCGGCAGGTACTGGATAGTTTCTTTCAGTGGAAGTCACTTTGAGGTTCACCTCACCTGACAGACCCAATACACCCAGGGGGTCTCTGGGAAAAAATGACGATGATGACGATGTATTTAAGAGCGCCTACCCGGTTGTGTAATTAAAGGTCTTGAAAGCAAAAGCGAATGAACAGAAGTAACCCCAGCTTTGTGCTCTGGAGCTAAAAGCACAGGCTTTCCTTTCCCAGCACAAGGATTACGCGGGAATTGTGTGGAGCTGAAAGTTTAAAAAGGAAATTATATTGAAGAGCCTATCGGTTATCAATACAGTCATTTACATGGCTATAAAAAGGAAAAATCCTTATAAAACTTCAGGTTGTTTATTAATATTCACAGGATCTGGCTAGAAACTTGGGTTTAACGGCTGAGGGATTTTTGTTTCCACATCCATGAGAAATGTCGCCCTTTTTGGAGAGGGTTGGTCTCTCACCTTTGCCTCTTCTCTAACAATCTGCCTGCCTTAGTTCCTCAAAGCCGAAGACGGCTCGCCTTTTAGCATTTGGTTGTCCACACGGCAAAGGTGCAAACGAGCCCTTGCTCCTGCTGCTCTGGCTTCATTTCTTCCCCTGGCCTCTGCTCGGTTGTTTGCTCTTCCTGTCTGTGCTTTTATGAAAATTATGCATACTTCAGAAATTAACACTTCTTATCCTGAGTCCACGTCGGCTAATGGCTAATAAGAGACAAACGAGCTTTGCTAAGATCTCTTTTTCCCTATAAAATTTCTAATTTGGAGATATTAGAAAAGAGAAATGTTTACCCCACCAGGGTTACTGCAAATATCCTGATGAGCTTTCATATCCTCCTCCAGCACCAGCCAGCTTAATTGCCCTCATTGGTCCAAATTTTAATATATTACAAATTTGTACAGGAAAAAAAAAAATCCTCTTTTCTTTCTTCCTTTTTTAAAACCCTATGGTTAGAAGGAACGAGAAGAGGCTGTTTCTGATAGGCCACTGTAAGAAGTCAAAAAAGGAAGTAATTGTAAAGTTTAGGATGTGTCAAGAGCTAAGTTGAGAAAATCCCTGAAATCCTCTCTTGCCTTCCTCTCATCCCATCCCAGACAAAGATAACTTCTGCTTCTCCCAGTGTATTCGGAATCCTAATAAGCTGTACAAAGGAGCTAACCCTGGCTGGGTAGCTGCTGCTGTTCGTGTTCTTCTGAGGTGACCTTTGGTCAGGGAGGACCAAAGCCCTCGTCCAGCAGCCTGCCTGCTAAGACCGAGAGGATGCATTTAGCTCACGCAATGACAGGCCTGTTCTGGGGAGCGAGGTGGCAGCTGGACCTGTGACAGTTTTCATCCCTGTTTTTTTTAATAGCCTCGTGCCAACGGCTTAATACCAGTTCTGTCTGTCGTCAATCGTAAAACCATCTTTCTTTGGACAAGGCTATTAATCTTTTTAAATAATTATAGAAATGGTTCTACTTTCGGCCCTTACAGCTAAACCAAAGTTTGTATTCTTTTTTGTTTTCAGGAGAGGAAAATCTCTCCCCCAGCTTGGCAGTGCTTTTCAAAACTACGCAGCTGGTGACGCTAATGATTGCTTCATTTCCTTCCCCTTTTGTAAAATAAAACCCGATGATAAAATGAAAGACGATGACCCAAAAGAATCCTGGTGACTCTTCTTCATGGTCCTCCCTTGCTCTTGGTAGCCAGGAATCCTCTTTCTGCTTCCTGCCCCTGAAACTGGATGTACTCACTGAAACCCTCAGGAGTCCACCTGGGCTCCTGCTCTTCCTCCCCCTCGTCATTCCCAGGGGAACAGTTCTCTGGCCCCACGGTGTCAATTCATCCCGCATCTGGTGAAGAGGGATATTTGCTTCTTCCTTACCGAAGCCGTCAGCTTTCCAACGGGTTCTCAACTGCCATCTCTGAGGATGTGGCGCTGAGCTGTGCTCATCCGAAGCCGGTAGCGTTTGCTTTCGGACTCGGACTGTCCTTTTTCCTCCCGTTATCTCTGTCTCCCTGGTCTCTGCATTATTTCCTGGATGCTTTTTCCCCCCGAGGTTCCACCTCTCCCCGGTTATGGCCCCGTCTCGCACCCGTCCCTTGCACGCCCATAGCGCAGTGGATCTTCGCTCCGTCTTTGCGTTTTGCTGCTCTCACCTTTAGCGTTTAGCAGCTGTCCTTTCCCGAACACCGTACAGTTTTATGCTGAAATACGCCGTATTTCAGACATTCCTTCAGCCGTTTCAGCTTCTCAAGGATTTTAATTGCCGCCTTTTTCCCTTTATGATATACTGCTGCTCTTGATGTGCGAGAACACGTTTGCAGAGAAAGCTCCTTCTGTATTTCACGTGTGCTTTGTCAGGAAGGCTATAATTTTGTTCCCTTCCTTCCTTTTTCCTTCAAGTTGTTTGTGACAGGTCTTGAAACACTTGCACCTTATGTCCTTCCAGAGTAAGGTCAAAAACCGTCATTTATTTTGGAGTTGGCTCTCAAACAGTCTGCTCTGAATATCATATCTTGGGGTCTGCTGGAGTCGGGGCTCGCGCTCTGCTGTAATTGTTGCCTCTGCTTTCGCTGAGGAGAAAAGTGGAGGCTTGCTATGAATATTAACAAGCCATCCATCCTTTACACCTTCTGGGAACACGCTCGTTCTTAAATTGTTTCTTCTTTTCATGGGTTCTGTGTTCATTTTCTCCACAAGCTCTTTTTTTAATCAACTTCATTTTTTTTTCCCCCCAGATTTATTCCTTATCTGTATTTATACCTAGGTTGCCGAACCTATTCTTAGGTAACGTTGACTCTATCAAATGTTGCCTTCTTGAAGAGTTTTAGATGTCCCACGGCTGGGATCGATCCAGAAAGGCCACCTTTGTTTTCTATTTCTCCTTCACTTGGCCTTTTCTCCCACCTGTTCACCGCCGTTGATAGGAAAAGCCCGGGGAACTGCTGGGAGATATGATTTCCTCATGAGATTTTACTGGGAAAATAACTTTGAAACTCAAACCCTTAAGTCCAACATCATTTTTGTGAACCAGAGAAGCACTTCATGATGGGCAGAATGGGAGGATGGTTTCACATTATACCTTTCCTTAGAAGCTTCACCTTTCCAGCCCCGTTGGTTCTGGAAACCTCATATGCTCTTTGTACTTTTCTCTTGTCAGCTGCTGGGCAAAATTCAGGGACCCTTGGCCTAAATAAAAATGTTCATTCTTGGAAAACCAGGTTTACTCAGAGAGGTTCTTCTAGCAGACCTCTTTTTAGAGACTTAGTAGTGAAATACATCCCTCTCTGCTGGCAAGTGGAAATTTCTATCACTTCACCCACCAGTTATCAAATTAAGAGTGAAAAACGAAGGTTCAAGTGGAATCTCTGGAATAAAAGGGATTTGGGAAGTTCAGAATCTGGTAGGCAAACAGCATCCTTCAGGTCAGTGACCGATGAGCCTGACATCGCGGCACTGGCTCCTGGCACGTGGCGGGACTCTGTGTCGTGCTTCTGCAGGGGAGTTGGTGAAGTCCTGCACGGGCAGGAGCCGTTGTCGTTGGGAGGAGCATGGCGCGTTCGGCATCCGTTCGTGCCACGGGTGGAGCTGGATTCTTCTCTACTATTACTCCACCGACTGCAAATATCTCAGAGACATTTACATGGTACTTCTTTTTAAGTGTATAATGTTTTCATTCAAAAGTATCATAATTCTTAAAAGACCTGTCAGAGGCTCTGACATGTAATTAATTTCTCTAAAGCTCTTTTTTTGCAAGATACAACTGCATATACAGAGCACCTGCACTTATTCACAACTCTGCAGGAAAAAAAAGCCACATCTTCTTTGCGTTCTTCCCCCACTTCTCCATAAAAAGATTTTCCCTCACTTTGGGTACTCCCTCTCCATCTACCAAATAAAAGCACTCGATTTGTAGAAGTTTTATGTCAATAGGAACCGGCACGTTGGGTTCTGTCTGGGCACTAGCGACCTTTTGTTTATTCAGCTTGGAGCCGAAACACTCTTGCAACTTTAATTATGGAACAGCTTTTGCCAACCTGCAATCGCGTCCGTCCAATGGAATTCCCAGATGTGTAGGTGGGCTTTCAGTTGCTTTGGTAGGCCATTTATTTTTACCTGGTGGATTTTTTTAAATTCTTTTTTCTCCTCTGTGTGGGAGGACTGTATTAAATATGAACGAGGAGATGTTCAGTAGCTGTTGCCAGCACTGGATTACGTGGCCATCATGGCTAGCTGGTTGGCTTTGTCCCCTGGAAGTGCTTCCAGGGCGTCCCTGCCACCATCGCTGCTTCTGCTGGAAAACACCATGAGCCAAATCACCCCCGCTTCCCAAGGAGAATGCTCTCCAGAGGAGGAGATCTCTCCATCAGGTCCCTGGGCACAATTTCTCCTTGGGCCGGCAGCTGGGGAAGGAGGGCTCTCCGGCTGGAGAGGTCCCCGTGGCACCTCTGACGGCAGCGGGTGATGGACCCGTCTGCTTTGTAACCGTCCATTCGGGACAGGAGCATGCAGTACTGGGGGGAACGGCCAGTTTCTGGCTGAGAAAGAAGCAAAGCAACTTGTGGCTTTCTTTGCAGAGGACAGGCATCGAGCAGATGCATTTTCCCTCGTGGTTGTAGAAATTGGTGGTGTTTCCCCTTTCACCTTTGTAAAATTAATGATGATAGGAATATGCTGAAATCCAAGGTGTATGCAAAAGTGCAGGTTTTTAGTGAACATCAGGCCCATCGTTTATCTGACTGGAGTTGAATGTGTGAATGTGTCCAGATGTTTTAGCTTTGTAATTTGGACATTTCCTCCTCTGTTCCAGGTAAATAACCGGCACCTCTTGATTTCGTTTCCCACAGGGAGCATCGCTCCTGTTGCTGATGCTTTGCATACACTGTTGAATTTATAGGAAAAGAAATAATCTGGTTTTACTCCAAAGAACTGCTGAAAGGATGTTCTACCAGGATAGTGGCATATTGCTGGGAGCAGAGGGAGCTAGTGGGGCCTCAGCTGGGACGTTGGCTTTCGTTCTCGGATGTCTGCCTCCACTCCGGGAACAGCAGGGCCCATAAAACGTCATGAGTATCACGTGGGTTTTCAAAAGAGAACAAAAAAAGTGCTTTGGGTAACCTGGCCATCTGGGCTGAAGGACACCTCTCGCAAGGCAACGGGTGGTTTACAGCAGAGGGTCTGTTTTGGTTTGTATTCTTCCAGGACTTGTGCACGCGATCTGGTTGCTAACAGCTTTTGTACAACCCTGTCAGCGCGAGCCGTGGGAAAACTGACAGGAAGCGTGAGGAATGGGGAATTTTCTCAGCTGTGATGCTGAGGGGTTTTTTGAGGCCCTTGCAGTCCTTCGCCTGACGTGAGTCATAGGGCTGAAAGAGATTTCTCCAGGTCACCGAGTCCTGTGTACTGCTGTCACGGGCAACTGCATCCTGTCCTTCTGTCCCTTAATTTGTCCATCTTGTGCTTAAAACCAGCTGGATTATTTTTTGGCTCCACAGCTTGCTCTCTGCGACTCCTTCCCTTTGATCTCCTTTCTCAGCCGGTATCTTTCTCTGTCGTGCCAGCTGTGATCTTAGCAGACCAGTGCCCTAAAGTACGTGGTGCAATCAAGAAAAGTCCCTCTGAGTTCTTCCCTACGTGTGAACCGCCTGTGACCGTCCTTGAAGCACAGCCTGCCAAGCTGGGCTCCTGCCCTCCTCCCCCGGAGACGTGGATTTCATCTGATCCCACATCTCTGACCACCGTCTTCCACCTGCCGTCCTCTTCCTCCATCCACTCCAGCTCCAGTCAAGTTCATAAACTTCAAGCTGGTGACTGATTTTCCTCCTGTCGGGTCTTCATAACAGCATGACCCAGTTGCGTATCTCTTCAATGGCCTGACGCCGTCTGAAATCCATATTCTCTCCCTTTTATTCTTCTCTCCACCGATGGCTCTGTGTTTTGTGCTCTCCTGCTACCTGGTGGATTCTCTGCCCCTCATCTTTATACCCCAGACCTCTCTTGGTTTGGTTTTTCTTCCCAGGGACCCAGCTCTTCTCCTCCTCTTTGTTATTCCCAGCCTTCAGTTTCTTCTTGTTCTGTATCATGTCAAGCCCCTTTGTCAGCTTTTCTTTCGCAGTCGCCGGTGTTTCTCCTTGTCCCTCTTGGGATCTGACCTTTCGTGGTCACACTGCTCCCAAAAGCTCCTCTTGTTGAGCAGGTCTCCACAAACCTCAGATTGTTTGTCTCAGAGCTCAGCTCTGCTCTGAGTTACTGCGGTCAAGGAGAATAGTCGTCTGCAGGCACATCCCCTTCGTTCTTGCGTGTCGTCACCTTCATTGTCTTCTCCAGCCTTTGGGTCGCATCCATCAGAACGTCCCTTCTGCGTAAACCACAGACTCCTCAAACTGAAAGAGCAAGAAGCAGGCAGGCAGAGAGGCGTGCAGCCCACGCGTAAGACCATGCTCCTTCCTCCTCCGGTGGAAATCCCAGCGGAAATGGGACGATGCCTTCCTTAAAATGCTCGAGATCTTTCTTGCTGAGCTCGTTAGTGTTTCATGTCCGTGTTGTTATTTTCTCTCCGGAGATGTTGTGTGCGCTGGAAGTGACAAATTTACATTGTTGGGGAATTATAGTTTCTGCTTTTGTCCTCTGTTTTATTCATTGCAAGCCGTTACTTGTTGTATGGCTGTGATTGTGTCGCCGGTTGCAAACGGGCCACCCGTGGCGTTTTACCCCAAATCGCCGTACACCAGTACACCCAGGCAAAAACCAGCTCAGCAGGGCCGTGAGGAGGTGATGCTTGTGCTTCTGAGCTTAGAACTGCGGGTCTCAGCCTGTCGTGCTGCTAAAACAAGGACTTGGCTTGCAGGACGAAGCTTTCTACAGCAAGGCTGGGTGAGCTCCTACCCCTCAACCTGGGGGTTAAACATGGAACAGTGAGGAAAAGCTCGGGAGTAGCCCGATTTGACTTGGGTGACTGGAAACGTTGCCGTGGTTCTCCTGTGGGTATAATTATGGTTAAGTCCTTTTGAGGACCGAAGCTGCGTTTCTGTGAGACAACATGGCCCATCCTTTGAGGGCAGCAGGTTCAAACCAAACCCAAGCAGGTCTCCGTTTCACGCAGCGCAGAAGCTGCCGCGTGCATTACCGCCAGGTGCTGTGGAGGCCAGCAGTGTCAACTAGGTTGAAAATAATTAGGGAAATCAATAGAATAAATTGTGGAGGCAGTCTCTGAATGCTGAAGCCTCTCGGGTACAGATAATCGCAAGCGAGGCGTGATGGCAGGGCCTCTTCCCTTCTACTTTGCATCTGCTGGTGACCGTGAGAGCACTACCTCTGCACTTCGGAAAGATGGTGGAGATCAGAGGGTACAGGAACGCTGGTCAGGACCTTCTGTACATTGGAGATGATGGTCCCATCATCCACAGTGGGCGCGTTGAAGTGAGCAACAGGTTCAGATCTGTAAATGTCCCTAGCCAAATGCACCGTTCTCCAACCCTACCTGCCCATGGCCAGATGAAATGAAGATCGTTGCACGTTTCTCTCCCTCCTAGCAAACTGTGAGGGTGTGCGGAACTCACCTACCAGCTCACAACCTGTTGAAGCTCCTTCCTCAACTCAGCTTTTCCTTCTCCCAGAGCTTCCCCGGGCAGCAAACAGCTGCCTCCCCAGAAGTCACGCTGGCCCGTGTGGGGGCCAGTGGTGGTTCTCTGGCCTCTAGTTTTCCTGAGGCTTCAGATATTTTATTAATATTTTCATTAATAGCTATTTTTAAACTTAATTTATTAATATTTATGTTAATTAACATACATTTAATAGGCAGGAGATATTGCCAAGAAGGCATGAAGTTGTAGGCCGTTACGGGAAAACGCAGAGCCGCTTTCACACTTAGAAGTTAATCTTCTTCTGGTTCCATGGAAATGACTCCCGACGCCGCCTGATCCGTGCTTTGGCATTTCGAGTCGCTCCCGATACAGCACGTCAGCGACACTTCGGCTGGAGCTTTTCTCAACCAGAGCCGGGGTGGTGGGGAGGGTGCGGGTGCTGGTGGGAGAGAGGGTTCTTACTGCAGCAAACCGTCTGGCCTTTCCAGCTTTGAAATACGGATTTGCATCAAAGTGAAACTCTCCGGGTTAGTTAAATATTCCTCTAAATATGCAAAGGAATGGAGTTGCTGATGCTTGTTATTCTTATCTTCCTCTTGGTGTCACAACATCTTTAAGTTCAGTGAAGGTTTCACTTGCTAAGAGGGTTGTAAAGATTTTGTGTTAATTAAGAGGGCTCCACTGCAAATCTGAATATGAATGAAGTTCCGTTGCTGAACCCAGGGCAGTGAATACTGTGGGAAGATCAGACGTTGGCAAATGTTGATTTAAAAAAAAAAAAACAAACCCAAAACAAAACAAACAAAAAACCACCTAAAACAATGCTTCGATCTAGTCCCTGTTCTGTGAGAGAGTTGAGCTCAAGGTGCCAGGAGGGAAAAAGTAGATTCTGAGTTGAATTTACAGTCAAAGAGGTGAAGTTCTGTCCATCAGGAGCACTGATGAAGGTGACCCTGTGCGACCCGTGCCGCCTCTCTCCGTTGCACTGTCTCCCTTTCCTTAGGCTGGCGATCATTTTAACATGGGGGGACCTTCAACTGAGGAAGGGAGAAAATCTGGGCCTGGTTCTGATCCTGGTTTTGTTGTTTTGGAGAAGGACCATCAACTCCAGTCAGCCTTGACTCGTGGTCATCCAGCCGCGATGAAGCTTAACCCAACGGGGACCGTGGGGGTGGTGGTAGGCAGCTGGGGAACAAGGCTTTCAAGGAAGGAGTTGCGCGGTGAAGAAGTGTTTTGAGTGAAGAATGAGACCAGAGATATTTTTTTCCCTAAAAACTGCTTTTTGGGGGAGTTTTTCATACCTGCCAGCGCTTGGAAAATGAGAGCGGTAGCTGAGACAAGTGGTTGTTGCGCAGGATATCTGCGTTTCTTTTCCAGCTCCGACGCAGGGTGGCTGTTGCCTGACCTGGGGCGAGTCCCCTCCTCTGCGTCTCCGTTCACCTGTCTGGAGATGACAACAACGCTTCTCTGAAAAGCAATTCCGGGCTACGTGAAGTCCTTCTAAAGAAGGACTTGGGGAAGGAAACGGTGATATATAGCATTTTAACCTTGCTGCAATACATCGGGCTTGGCTTTTGGAGTGGAAAAGTGAAAATACGATCGCCTAAATAAATAGTATTTGTCCTTGTAAGGGCAGCACGTGAGGTTGTGCGGGGTGGTTTTTTTTCATTGTTGTTATTTTTTATTCGCGGTTCCTTGAGCCAGTTGTGGGAATCGTACTGACTGTGGTTATGTTTCTGGAAATGCGCAGGTTGGCCAGATGCAGCGGGGCATGGAGTGAACAGAAAGAGGTTAAATTGATGGATGACCAACAAGAGCAGGATTGTGCCTCAGAAGACCAAGAAACTATCCTGATTAATGGGGTGAAAGAAAATGGTAAGGAACTTAATTACACTACATGAGGGAGCGGCGACAACTTGCAAGCCAACTTATTTTCCTAATTCCTTCCGTGTATTTAATTTTAGGGGCTGGCAGGTATCTCTGCAACGTGGAGCGGTAGGGTGAATGTGTATTTGCTGCACGATGTCACTCCAGCTATGAATCTGCACCTTTTTAGGTCTTAACAAGGGCTGCTTTGGCTCATGCATATGCATGGTTGGAAATGTTTATGTGCACACGCAGTTTGAATTATGAATTTTGGTTCGGTTTCTTAGGGAAAAAAGTCATACAAGACTACGGAGCCCCTCTGTCTGTTGGGAATCATTCCCTCTCTTCACAATTACTTAGGAACCCACAAGCCAATCTCGGCAAAATTTGCCTGAAGGATGCTTAGTTCCTACAAACTGGGGAAAAAAGAGAGGTTGGGTGGAAGAAAACAAACCTGGATTAACAGCCTTGGAAAGGGAAGGTCGGACTGTTGAGCTGTTGTTGCCTTTTCTGCGTGGCCCACCAGCCAGCATGTGGGATTCCCTGGCCCATGGCGTGCCCAGGTGCTGCTGGCCACAGTTGCGCTCCTGGGAGCCGCTAAGTCATCCCAGTTTCCATCGACATCGGTGGGGAAGGATCAGCCCCTTCCAGCAGCCTGCCCAAAACACTTGACTTTGTCTATTTACCGATTCCATCCTTGCTTTCACAAGCAATAACTGATTAATGCTTAATTTCATGGCTTTTTACATTTTTATTGGCCTATAAATCTTGAGAGAGAGATATATATTTATTTATATAGAAATTTGAGCTTATTTTAGATACCAAGGACTTGGTTCTCTGACATCTTGTATGTTCAAACCCTTCTGTCATCTCAAAACAAGGTGTGTGGAGGCAAATGTTCTTGTTCATTACTGAAAACCCGGAGCGACTCCGGGCGCGCGGGTGCCGGTGAGGACCCCACCACATGTGCTGGTGGCAGGTGAGGCGTACGCTTGCGTATGTAATTTTGGAGGTACCTGTCTTCGTCACCCCACCTCCTCCATGACTCCATGTGGTAAAGCCACAGCTGATGACGGCTCCAAGGAGATTTGTCCCCTTGTCTCATCTAATAGACAGCAAACCAGTGCTCACCTGCGCAGTAAAGATGGGCGATTCCTAGAATCTGATACAACTTCATGAAATTCAATTAAATAGGGCTTTACGAGTGCTTTAATTAAACATCGTTGTGTAGGAGTTGCTGCGGATTCCGAAGCGATGAACCAGTAAGTAGCTCTGGTGCCACCGGCTCCCCGTTGATGGCACTGGGGATGGGGCTGGTGCTTTGTGCCTCCTCTCACCCTAAGGATGAACGGGTGCTGGCGGCATGAACCCAGAGCAGCCCAGCTGCCGTGCCCAGTTAGGGACTGGTCTCCCTTCAGAGCTGCTTCTCAGCAGGATGGTTCCGTGTTTTTCCACGTTTTTGCTTCTCCAGCGTTTTCATTTTTAGCTGTAGTCTGTTGGAGCCGTGTTCAGAGCATCGGCTGAAGGTGCGCCTGATTTTAGGACGATACAGGCCCTAGAAAATCAACTTTGGGCGTTTGTATTTCACAGGAGTTAAGTTCGCTTAGACAGGTATAAACCTAAGGCAACACCCAGAGAGAGTTTATTTTGTATAACAGCGTCTCTGTGTATTGAATGCAGCATTTCAGATTTAATTTCGGCTTTCTGCCTCCCCCTTTTTGGAGTCCTGCAGCATTCACAGGCTTTCTTCTTTTACCCTCAAATCCGCCGTGCTTCCTGGCAGCTCCAAGCTGATTTTTATTTTATTTTACTTCTGAAGTGGAACTGTACTGGTTAATTTGTTTTGGTTCTTAAGGCAAAAGATACCACCTCTGCGTTTCTGATCTAAAAACGGGTGGGAGGGACTGAAAAATCAGCTTTTTTCCTTCTGTTTTTTTTTTTTTTTAACCCTTGTTGAGGGAAGGGAAGCAGCACAGATTTCAAGCAAGTCAGCCTGGTTTTTTCTCAGCCTGTTTTTTCCTCAGCCACGCGTGTTGAAGGTGTTCACAGGCACTTCTGGTTTGATTTGCACGGCGCTTGGAAAGTTGGGTGAAGTCCCCAGGGCGCTGCGTGGCTTCAGACGTCACCGCCGGCTCTGTCCCAAAGGCCCTCGGTAGCACCAAGGCGCTGGGAGCTTTTGGGGTGAGATTTGGGGGATTTTGACCTCCTCTCGGTTTTACGCTTGGCACGGGCGGGCAGCCCTCCATCCCGTCTTGTTCCTTTTCTTATCAGCTGGGAGCCCCTTTGGTTTTTTTTAATCCAGAGATACCGGAGCGCCTTCATGGATGAAATGACGTTGTGTTTAAATTTGAAGGGTCATGGTGTCCGTTGAGCCCGAAGTCAGATAAAAGTACATTCATAACTTTATTCTGACGTAAAAGCGTGCGACGAGGGAAAAATAAAAAATCCTTAGGTTAAAAAAAAATAAAATCCTTACAGTATTAAAAAGGCATTTTTAAGAGGCTAGGGAAGAATGGCAAAACCCACAATAATTCTAACAATAATTGCTTTAAACTCTACTTTCCCTTGGCGTGGACGGTGACAAAACGACTGCTGGGTTTTTAAAAACCACCGCAACTTTCTGCCCCTCGAACAGGAACGCCGTTCAGGTACGTTTAAGCTGCAGACACCGCTTTGTTTCTTTAAGAATCTTATTTTTCCATTAATTTTTTCGATGTTAATGGGAACACTTTTCTTAGGCTTGTTTTGTTTTTTTAATAACCTTGTCAGATTTGAAGGGCAGTATCCAGGTAACGGCGTGTCTATGAGGAGGAAAGGGATGGGTTTGGATTTTTAAGCGTACTCCTGTAGCTCTTGCAGGCTGCAGGGGGGTGAGCGTGTGCCTCTCCCTTCCCTGCACATCGCCTCGTTAATTAAATCCGGAAGGGAAGGATCGCGCTCTGCCGCTTCCCGAAGGAGCGGCTGGGAAAAGTCGCCGCCAAACCCTCGGGAGAAGGGGAGCGGGGTGGCGAGCCCCGTCCCGACCGCGGGGGTTGTAAACCTTCTCTCTTTTTCTTTCTTTTCTCCCTCCCTTTTCCGTCCTCCCCTCCCAGAATCGCACGCCCTGGACGGCGACGAGAGGCCTTGCACCGCCGCCGAGGCCGCGGTCACGTTCTCAGCCTTGACGACGGCTCAGAAGGAAAACCCCGCCTGCCACCGCGCGCTGCCTCCCCTGACTTCGAAGAAACCCTGCTTGCTGAGCCCCCCGTCGCCCCTGCGGCTGACGGATGTCCCCGAGCACGCCTCGGATGACTCCTCCGCCCACGCCATCTCCCTCACATCCTGCGTGACGAAGGGCATGAGCTCCTGGTCGCTGCCGGGCGACGGCGAGAAGGCTCCCTTCACCATGATGGAGCCCGGAGGCATGTCGGCGCTGACGGGCGACTGCTTGATGCAGCCGAGCCGGACCTGTCTGGGCTGCTTTATTGAATCGAAGGACGGCATTGACGCAGAGCCGGGAATAAGCTTGAAAGTGGGGGATATAAATAGGGATTATGACACCTGTTCGGTCTCTGATATAGGGATTCACTGCATGAGCACAGGAGAAACCATGAGATATGGGGATCAACTGCTTTCAGACCAGCTTTTAAGCTTCCCTATGCATAAATCGAGGGCAGCGGACAAAAGAGATGCAGAAAAATCTGACAGTGATTCAGAAGACCCCACTCAGAAAAATTATTACGAGGGATTACTATTAGACAAATGCAACGGTGAGGAACCTTTACTAACAAATCCCAACCAGGAATGGGGCTATTTCGAATCTTTCATTAGTGAAAGCAAAATCGAGCTGCTTGACCTCTGCTCCAAAAATGAGCTTTCTGTAAACCTGTTTTCCGAGGAGGACGTGGATAATTACATGTTTGATGACGACGATTCCACCTTGGGAAGCGACGTCTGCTCCCTAAAGATCAGATACGAATCTTTCCAGGACAACGTGCGGGAGAAGACCACCACCCTACAAGAGGACGCCCAGTTCAACTTCTTCCCCAGCGTGTTCGGCAACTGCACCAAAAGGGACAGCAGGAGCACCCTGAAAAGGGGGCCCGGCGGTGCCGCCGACCCTTCTCAATTCAAATCTGAGGAAGGCATCATCTGGGGGGAGGAGGGGGAGGACGGCGAGGAAGAGGATGGTGAGGAGGAGGAGAAAGCTGCCTTAAATAAATCTTGCAACAGCACGGAGATGGTGCAGTACGTGGGCTCCAAGAGGAGCCACTTCTTGGACTCGGTGAATTCCACGGAGGACTCCGGGGAGTTCAGCGACGACAGCACTTGCACAGAGTCCTCCTACGACGTGCTGCGGGATATCAAGGACTGCAGCCGGTACCTGTCCCGGGACCACTCCGGCTCCTTCATTCAGCAGAACTACGGGTTGCGGGCGAAGAGGAAAGTGCGATACAGCGACGACTACCTGTACGATGTGGACTCCATCGAGAACGAGAAGATCCTGGACAAGAAGGAGTGGCTCCCGGACGGGCCCAAGGAGGAGGACGATGACGAGTGGTGCCCCAAGAAACGGCGAAAAGTCTCTCGCAAGGAGCCCCCCGTTATCATCAAGTACATCATCATTAACAGGTTTAAAGGGGAGAAGCATATGCTGGTGAAGCTCAGCAAAGTGGATGCCAACGAGACAACTGTTACCCTAAACGAGGAGCTGCTCAGCAAATACGAAAAGCTGGCCCCACTGAAGGGCTTCTGGCAAGAGAGGCAGCAGAGCCGGCTGGATTTGCTCAGATCGTCTCTCTACCACAAGCAGAATTTCTATCTTAACGGCTCAGATGCTTCGTTCCTCCCTCACCCACGGAAGCGAAAATGCAAGCTAGCAAACAGGCACCGGATTCAAAGAATTAAAGCCATCGAGCAATCAGTGAACAAGCTGGGCTCTTGCTCCTCTGATCACAAGCAGCCTTGCAGCAGTAAGGAGGACGCGGGCCTGAAAGGGCTGCCGGCGTTAGCCATCGCCACCCCCGGCTGTGCCAACGGGTTGCACGTAAACGACATCGCAGGCATCGCCGCCGTGAAATGCAAATCGCAGGAACGGGAGCATAAGGGGCCGGAGAGGAAAGTGCTCCGCAGAATCAAATTCAAAAGTGAAGCCAGGTTGAAGTGCAAGAAGATAAAAGCTGCTACCAGTACGGCGGAGGACTCCCCGGCGCTGGAAAGCCAGGACTCTGCAGTGCGTCTGAAGGACGAAAACGTTCCGTGTGCTTCAGACAGCTCCAATCTCCCGGAGTGCCACGAGGAGAAGGTTGCTAAAAATTCTCCTTTCCTACCATCCACCTCCTCTTCAGAGAAGCCTCTGCCATCTGCTAATATCACCACCAATGTACCCCTGATCCCTGGAGGGTATCTGCAGACGTTGTTAGATGCTTCAGATTTGTCGAGCAACACCGGTATCTCGTACTTCGCCCAGCATCCCTCCGAGCAGCAGCAGCAGCAGCACGCGCTCCCCAGCATCGTCCCAGCAGAAAAGCCCTTCCCGGCTCTGCAGCCGGCGCAGAGCTGCGTGCTCTCCCCGCCCTCCGAGTCGGAGCTGCAACAGTCGCCCGGCCGCTTGGAGATGGAGCAGAGCGGCTTCGGTAGCGTTTGGCCGGCCGGCAAGGCCGCCGGCGGCGCCCGCCAGGACTTCCCCGGCGACATGCGGGAGGCGGCCGGGCTGGCGAGCAGCGAGTTTGGCGGCGGCGGCGGTGCCACGGGTGCGGACGGCCTCCCCGCCTCTGGATACGCTCAAGTCAATCTGAATAGCAGCAAATTGCTATACCAAAAAAATTACATGGCGGATAGCCAACAAGCGCAGTCGGATGATTCTTATCAGTCATGTCATTTTAATAACGGCGAGGGGCGCTTCCATTTCCAGCGAGGTACGCTAAGTACGGATGATGGCAGGCTCATTAGTTTTGATTCAGTGGGTTCGTTGTCAGTTAGTTCTAGCAATTACAGTTCTTTAAGTTTAAAGTCTTGTGAAAAGGACGGCGAGGATGATATTAACGACGATTTCTTGGCCCACTGCAGTCCCAAGCTAGTGATCCAGCAGAGCATAGATGAAATCACCCCTTTGAAGGAGTCCACGGACCTTTTAGACATTTCCAACTTCACGCCTGATAAGTTCCGCCAGTCATCGCTTTCGGAGATGTCCCCTCCAGACACTCCCAACCTGTCCCCGCAGATAGCTGGCTCCGACACCAAGCCCCTGGGCACCCTGAAGGGCTTTCAGGAGAGCCCCCAGGCCGCTCTCAACAGCTCCGAGAAGGTCAAGTGGAACTGCGGGGTCCTGCAGACGGAGGATCAGGCAGATAATGGGTTTGCTTTAAATAATCACCAGTTCCAGTTCCATATGTTCAATGATGAAGATTCTGTCAGCCTTCTCGAAAAGAGTCCATGCTTGTCAACATTTAATGAGCCATCTGGTCAAATTAGCACCAATAGCAAAGTGTCAAAATCGAAGAGGAAAAGTTCATCCAGCAAGAATGTGGGTACAAACCAAAGCTCTTCCCAGAAAGCCACCCGGAAAAAATCGCCCAAAACCAACAAAGGAACCGATAAGCCGCCAGCGAAAAACTCCAGGCAGGCACCCAAATCCACCAGGAAAGGGAAAAACGCAGCGGGAGTCAATGGCGAGAAGGCTCCGGCTGTTGGCGGCAGGGCGGTCAACCAGCTGAGCAACGCGGCCACCGCCACCAAGGGCCTCGCCGAGAGCACTCAGCATTGCAGCCCGGCCGGGGTGAAACTAGGCAAGCACAACGGGCTCTGCGGAGAGTGGGCGCTGGGAAAAGAGGGGGGCGTGGGCTGGTCGGAAACGAGCCTGGGCAATGCCACCAGCCTCCTGGATGACGATCAGCGGGAGTTTGAGGAACCTTCCAACATCCTGTCCAACATTGCGTCAGGAATGGCGGACGTCCAGCGGTTCATGATGGCCTCCATCGAGCCCTTGTGGGGGCCGGTTGGCCACAACAGCGTTCCAGACATATTCCGGTCACCGGAGTCCAACAGCCTGAAACTGAAAACTCTTAAAATTTTGGCAGGGACATCCCAAGAGTCGAAGAAGAAGGCGAACGGCAGCTCGCCGGGGGCGGCGAAGAACCACAAGTCGAACAACAAGGGCTCAAGCAAAAACGGCAAAGGCGCAACCTGCGACCCCGGTCGCCCCAACTGCTCGACCGGGTTCACCACGGACATTCACGCTCCCTTTTTTGATAAAAACTATAGTAACCTGAGCACTTTAGGCAATAACGGACCTACCCATAAAAAACTCTACCGGCATAAATCCAGTTCGAAATCGCTGAGGGATGAGAACTGTAAAATAAAGCGAACGGACCGCGAGCAGCCCCACAAGGACCCGCCCGTGACAGCTGCTTTTGAGAAACTGAGGTAATGCTGCACCAAACTGGCTGGAATGCCCCTTAACCTCCCTCCCACCTGCTAAGCCCGCTGTTCCTCAGTTTTTCCTTCCTGAAAGCAAAAGTTGCATGAGAGAAAAAAAAAAAAAAAAAAAAAAAAAAAAAAAAAAAAAAGAGAAAAAAAAAGGAAAAAAAAAGGGGGGGAAAAAAAAAGAAAAAAAGGAACTTTGAAACCAGTTCTGGGAAATGGTAATGTCCTCTCTTTGAAACCATGAGCAGAAAAACTTAACGGTGAAATGTTGAGTTTCGTTATAGGAGAGAGTTGAAACGGTGGAGGAGTTCAGAAAACCACTGACGGTAAGTTCGCCAGCAACTCAAGTGTCCGCATCTAGAGACTACAGAACAGCTGCTGGGCCCTGTCTGCTTTCTTACAGCAAACCTGTAGCTGAAGATCATTTGAAATGCAAAGTTACCTTGCTGATTCTTTGTATCTCAGTTTTATATATTTTCTAAGAACCTGGGATAAATTCTCAAAGAGGTATAAAAACAGGACTAACACGTTCCATGCATTGATCACTGTTTACTTTTCCGTTGAGTAGTTCCTCAAACATTTCCCACGCAGAGCCTCTCACAGGCGCTCTCCTGTCATAGCATTGGTGTTTCCGAAACGTCTGACCTTGCCATGCCGATATAGTTTGAACTTTCAAAAGCCAAGCCCTTAGTTTTCAATGCCATTCTGAACCTTTGCGTTGATTCTGTTCGTAAGTAAAAAAAAAAAATCACGGAGCTATTTGTGATCTCACCGATCAGGGCCGGCTCATCCATGACTGGACTTTATTAAGACAGCGTTGAGTATTGAATGCTAAATGTATTCTCAAAAGGCCTTACTTGTAACCCTACTCGCCACACCCTCGCCCTCTAAGAGAGTTACGAACCCAACAAATTCCCATTTTCCTTCTGCACCTGAGAGCCTGTGCGTTTTGCTGCTGATTTCTTCTGAAACCTTGATATGCAAGAGCCCTGCTAACTGGGAGCGATTGGGAGCGGAGGGATGCGAGGCTTGGAGGCGTTTCTGCAATAGAAAGCGGTGAGGAAGAGGAGCCTGAATAGCAGTTGGCCAGACCCCGTTCTCAGCGTGGTGGCGAGCGTAGAGGCGGTAGGACAGGGCTCGACTCGGGTTTCCTTACGAGCAGGGTTGTTTTCAGCCCACGCGTGAGGCAAAACGGCAGAATTGGTTTAAATTAATTGAGCAAAAAAGCAGACCGAGCACTTAAAATCGAAGCAGAGTTGCAGAGTGTCGCTGCAGAATCCAAATGTTTTCGGCGTTTGCAGATCTTGAGGTCGGGCTTAGGCTCGGCTCTGTCATCCCGGAGAGAACAGCGCAGTCGCTGCGTTGCATTTTATTTAACAGCCGAAAGAAGGAACTTGGAGAAAATACTGATTCTGAAAACCAACCTGTAAGTTCATTTATTCCGTGAAAAAAAATTAACTGCTGGCGTTGCCTGGAGCGAGTTGCTCTGGATGAGCCCGGTCCCAGGGTTCCCTGCGGGTTGCAGGGGGTGGGAGCAGGGCGCAGCATCCCACCCCGGCTCTGGCTTCAGGAGGGAGATTCGGAAGACGCACAGGATTTATTTTGGAGACCAGAGCTCCATCCCTGGGCGTCTGGTTCCCTGCAGCCCCCGTGCTCGCCCCTGCTCCCCCACCAGCTATCTTTTCTATTTGTAGGGCCATCAGATACGACAAGCTCCGGGCGATGCCGTGGTGTTGGCGTATCCCGTTTTTTCGGCGTTCCTCCCGCGTGCTGCAGGATGAGGGGCCGCCGGCTCCCTTCTTTCCGATGTTGCGGCTGCTGCTCCTACGGAGACAGGTCAGGTCCAGGGCTGGGATAGGGCACAACCCTTTTTTGTTGACCCAGAACCGTTGGAAAGCACATTTTGCCTGGCCTGCACTGTGCTCGTTATGCTTAGTACGACTATGGGACTCGTCATAAAATACCAGGACCGAACCAGATAGCAATATTTATTGCATTCGAGAGATGTGCAATAGGGCATGAAGATAAGGCATAAAACGTATCAGCTCTTTTATTATCTCTTGGAAATCCATGAATACCCAGCTAGCGGGCGTTTCAGGACAGTGTTAATCACAAATACCAGCGGCCTTCTTGCTCTCTCCTTCATTTCTTCTGTTGCTCTGCCATCTTCTGTTCTTCTACCTTCTTCGGTCATCATCTTGTGTCCTCCCCAAAAATCTCTGACTGGGGAGATGCTAAAGAGCCCAGATCCCTCCCGCTGTGGCAGTGGTCCTTCTCCGTGTCTGAAAAAGTGATCCTTCTGCTGATTGACCGCCAAATTCGGAAAATGCCTTGAGGCAACCATTTGTCCTTTTCCCTTTTGATCTTCATAGATTCACAGAATGGTTTGGGTGGGAAGGGACCTTCAAAGGCCACCCAGTCCAACCCCCCTGCCAGGAGCAGGGACATCTCCAACCAGATCAGGTTGCTCAGAGCCCCGGCCAACCTGGCCTTGAATGTTTCCAGGGATGGGGCCTCCACCACCTCTCTGGGCAACCTGGGACAGCGTGCCGCCACCCTCATTGTAAAAATTTTCTTCCTTAAGTCCTCCGCGGGGCTGCTCTCAATCCGTTCATCCCCCAGCCTGTGTTGATACTGGGGGTTGCCCCAACTGAGGTGCGGGTCTTGCACTTGGCCTTGTTGAACCTCATGAGGTTCACATTCGCCCACTTCCCAGACTTGTCCAGGTCCCTCTGGATGGCATCCCATCCCTCAGACATGTCAACCGCACCACTCAGCTTGGTGTCGTCTGCAAACTTGCTGAGGGTGCACTTGATCCCACTGTCCATGTCATTGATTAAGATATTAAACAGTACTGGTCCCAATATGGACCCCTGAGGGACACCACTTGTCACCGATCTCCATCAGGACATTGAGCCGTTGAGCGCTACCCTGGATGCAACGATTCAGCCAATTTCTCATCCATGGAAATGTCCACCCATCACATCCATACGTCTCCAATTTACAGGGAAGGGTGTTGTGGGGAACTGCGTCAAAGACCTTACAGAAGTCCAGATAGATGACATCTGTACCTCTTTCCTTGTCCTCTGAGGTAGTCACTCCATCATAGTGTTTCCCTTTTCGCAGTCACCAGGGACTTCACTTGACTGCCATGACTTCAGATACCATGGAGGGTGGCTCGGTGACTACATCGGACAGTTTCCTCAGGACTCTGGGGTGCATCTCGTCACATCCCATCGACTTTCATATGTTCAGGTTCCTCAGGTGGTCGTGAACCTGATCTTCTCTTGCAGTGGGAGAGACTTTGCTCCCCGAGTCCCTGTCTTGCGGTCCATCCACTCGAGAGGTGTGGGAAGAGAGGTTACTGGTGAAGACTGAGGCAAAAAAAGTTGTTGAGTACCTCGGCCTTGTCCTCATCCTTTGTTACCAGTTTGCCAGAGGTGTTCATCTGGAAGGGTACTCTTTCTTTGACCTTCCTTTTCTGGCTGACACCCGTAGAACCCCGCCTTCTTATTCTTTGCATCCCTTGCCAAGTTCAGCTCCAGCCGTGCCTTGGCCTTCCTGACCCCATCCCTACACAACCGGGCAGCATCCCATACTCTTCCCAGAATACCTGTCCCTGCTTCCACCACCTCTGCGTTTCCGTTAGTCTGATGGGCAAGTCTCCACTCAGCCATGCCGGTCTCTTGCCTGCCTTTCATGGTTTCTTAGATGTGGGGATCAAGAGCTCTTGCGCTCTGTGGAAAGCATCTTTAAAGCTCTGCTGGCTCTGTTCAGCTCCCTTGTTCCTGAGGGCCGTTTCCCAAGGGATTCTATTGACCAATCCTTGAGCTGAAAGTTTGCTTTCCTAAAATTCATCACCACTTGCCTATCACTACCTCAAGGTTTTCATTGCTTTCCACCTTTGCCTCGTTCCGTGCCATACGAGCTCACCTATTGCGCTTGCCCTTGTCAGTATTCTTGAATTTTTGTTTTTCACAGCACTGCTCCCAGCTGTGGGAGGAGTGGGACGTTGCTCCCATCCATCCCTTCCCACCATCCACAGCGGCTCCCCACGCCTCCCAGCGTTGTCTCCCATCTTGGCCCATCCTCTTGCCCAGTCCCAGTGCACTTCCAGCCTCCTCTTGCATCTTCTCGTTGGGCTCCTGGCTGTTTGGGACGACTAATCCAAGCCACGCAAGAGACGTTTATTCTGCAGCGTCCCTTAAAACATCTTTTCTACTCTCTCTCATTTCTCTAGAGGCATCCCACTGGGCGCTGTAGCAGAGGACCGGTGTCAGTGACGCTGCTCTCCCGAGCCGCGCTGTGCCGGCACACCGCGGTTTGGGTGACTTTTAATCGGCAGCGGAATTAGGAAGCAGAAACCTATGGTTGCTTGCAAAGAGAGGTCATAAAATCCATCTGAGAGCGGGCCAACGCGGGGCAGTTCTCCACCTCCCGGCTGGAGACCGGAGATGTCCGAGCAGGGGAGGGCGGCACAGCAGCGCAGATCTCCCGCGGTACAGGGAAAGCATCCGTACTTGCATCTGGAGGTTTTGTAAATAGAAAAATATCAGTGATGGGGATCAAGAATTTGTTTTTGTAAAAAAAAAAAAAAGTCTTACCAGCTTTACATCCTGCTTTTTTATTTTTCCCAAGCGTAAGAGGGTTTATTTTTAAACAACAGCTTGAGCGTGACGACTTGCAGACCGGCTTTAGCCAGGGGTTTGGGAGGAGGAGGAGGGCAGCGGCGGGGCTCTCCCTTGCCGGCACTGCGCTGTCCTGCCGAGGCCAGGTCTGCGCCGAGAGAAAAAGCCAAGGCTGGCTTTGCGAAACCGTTGCCGCGCAGCTCGCTCTTCTTACAAAGTAGGATTGCTGTTCTTTTCTTCGGCGTTACGGCTCAAATGAGCCACGAACCAAAACAAAGACGTTTTAAGCGTTTCCATCCTTTTCCTGCTGGACCCCACGCTTTCCCTAAGGTCCCGATCTAGCAAAGCGCAGAGGCGGGAGCTCTGCTCCCCGACTGCTTTCCTGGATGGCAGCCGGCCGTTGCTGTTCAGTCCCGAGAAAAAAAAACACTCCCTGGAAGTCAGTGTAAGCGAGAAGAGGATCGGGTGCGTGGCCCTCGGTTGGCGCGGGATCTTACTTTCTCATCTCGGTGCGTTGGGCTTTGCCCGTGCAGCTCTCAGGGGGTCCAGGGGAAGTTGCATGGTTCAAGCCGCTGACATCTATTTGAGAATGTGCCTCTTTATCTCTTCAGCGTGTGAAATAATGCAAAAAAAAAAAAAAAAAAAAAACAAAAAAAAAAAAAAAAAAAAAAAAGAGGTTATGCATCCAAAAGCCAAGATCTCTAAACTTAAAGGCTCTTTACTTTGCAAATGAGAACTGGTTCCTAATTGAGCTTCACGTGGCAATTTTGAGTGCTTTCTGGCCCCCTCTGCTGTTCGATCTCCTAACCTGCATCATCTAAAGCTGCATCTTCTCTGCCCGCCCGCCTCTAGCGCGTTGGCTCCGGCGTGGTGACTCCAGGCGCGCTAACTGAGATGGCATCCAATGTTTGGTTTTTTTCCTGCAGGGAATCAGACTCCATTCTTCTTAAAGCAGAAACAACATTTTTGGGTTTTCCTGTATTTGAAGAAGAGACTCCCTTTTCTAGAAGGACGGTCGATAAACGTTTGTTTCTTTTTCCTTTTCTTTTTTTTTTTCGGTTGGGGTTTTTTTCCCGTCGGTTCCTTTTCGAAATCTGCCTTGTGGTACGTTGAGATGTAAGTGCTGAAATGATGAGTTTGAAAATTGTGGGAATTTTATTCTTTGAAAGCAAACCTAATCTGGTATTCTCTGTGAAAGACTGTTTTAAAAGTCATACTGTTGTACAGTAGTTTATGCACTATTACCCACAACAACAAAAAAAATTGTGCCAAACTATGAACAAGTGACTGTATTGTATATATTTTTACTTCTCTATCAACATTGGGTTGTGAGTGTTTTCTGCAGCTATGCCTTTTGGTTTGACTAGGAACATTCCAGTTGTTACGTACTAACCACCCCCCTTTGAAAGCACCTGTAACTCCCGACGAAAACGATATCGCTCACTTCTACAACTGACCAAAAGTTTTATGGACATGACTAAAAGTGTGCCAAATTTACTTACCTCATTTCATGGATTCACCCTGTGGTTTAAAGCTCATAAAGGGAAAAAAAAAAAAAAAAAAAAAAAAAAGGAAAAAAAATAGAAAATGAACCAAGTACAATGTCTGTGGTAGAAGCAAGGCTTTTCAAATCTGTTTCTCAGGTAAACAAGTGACACTAATGACAGTGGAGTAACAGCCATCTAAGGGAATTGGGATGTAAAGCAGGAGGATGCCCTCCCTCCCTCGCGTGGGTTGCCAGACGTTTACTGAGCCTTTGAACACTCGTGGGCCAGGAGCCCAGAACCCCCCTTGGTAGCCGCCACCACACCCAGCTGGTAGTCACCGCTACCCATCGCTAGCTAGACAGACGTCCGTGTCGAAAGCACAAAGGGAAGACTTACACTAAACCACCCCCGCAGCAGGGAAAGGTACCGGTTACACTCCTTTTTTTGTCTCTTACTCCCAGTGGGAAGCAGGGTAGAAATCCAAGGAGCTGCTGTGTTCCGCGGCGCCGGCCGGGGCTCCTCGACTGCTGCCTCCAGAGATGTGAATGTACTGCTCCTTGAGTTCCCTTCCATAGAACCAGAGGCACCTCGCTAGGAAGTTGCTCCTGTTTTATGGTGCTAAAGAAAACTCTTCTCCCCCCCCACCTCGAGCATTGAAGAACTATGAAATGGCCCTTTTTATGAATGTAACATATCCATTTCTGTTCCACATTTTACACTGCAATTTTAACATGTTTGGAAATGATTTGCCTTTTTTCTTTTAGAATAAGCTTTATAAATATTCTGTAGAGTCAATTGAAGTATAATTCTTAAGGATCACTCTAAGACGCCTACAAAATCTTGTATATTTTTAAGTGTGCCAATTTGTAAAATATTTTGTAAGTGTATATTTTTCTTAGAAAAGTGCTGTGAAGTGTTTGTATGTGTGAGGTTTCCCTTTTTTTGCACCTTCGGGTGTTAATAAAAGGATGTACACTTAAAAGTTTCTGGTTTTAAAAACCAAAATACAAAGAAAAAAATTAAACTTTTGTTGGGAATTTTGTAATAAAAAGAAATGTTGTGAAAGAGTGTAGTGATATTGTGTAAAGGAAACTGGAAAATTTGTGAGCGCTTTGCTGTTTTATAGATCCTCTTGTAAATTATTCTTGTAATATTTTGGGTTTTGTTGTTCTTGTTGCAAAGGTTTTAAATATTTGTGACTGACTCTGTATGGTGAAAACGTCATATTGTTAACTTGCTGAGTTTTGTTATATTGTTTATGGAATAAATAAAAAAATTTAAAATCTCATTTTAAGATCATATATGAAGAAACAATTAAAACTGCCATTTATTGAATATTAGGAATCGTTTCTTTAAACAAATCGCTGCTAAAGGTGAGGCTCAGTCTGGCTGCCCCTCCCCGATCCCAGCCTGCCGGCTTAATTGGGGCTTAATTGGGCTGATGCTCGTTACCGGGAAGCGCATTAGAAACAGAGGTGCGTCCGCGGATGGGAAGAAGTGGGGAAAAGCTTTAAAGGAGTGTAATTTTAATGGAGAAATGTTAGTTTTAGTTGAGAAATGGGAATTTTGATTGGTATTTTTTAATTGAGAAATGGCAACCTCATCAAATGGACAGAGTTACCGGTCTGCCTTCCGAGGGCGCGGCGATGGGGCAGGGCAGCGGGTTTGCTGAGAGGGGAGGCTCCTCGAGGCCGGGGAGAGCGGGGTCCCGTCCCGGCAGCGCCTGGAAGCACATCCCTGGACCGGCCTTTTCCTGGGAAGGAGCAGGTGGGTGCAGTGAAACGTCACGCGGTTCTGAGTGCTGCTGTCTTCATCTTCTTGGGGAAATGCTTTGAAAAATATTTTTTTATAAAAAAATTACCATTCCTTTCGTTAGTGCCTAACGATGGTAGGAACAACAGGAGGGGAATTGGTTCAGCACCCACAGCGGCTCCCAGATCCCTTGGCGAGGGGGTGGGAAACGGCCCCCAAAAGCAGAGCTGGCACCTCTACACCTTGCCGATGTTCACGGCCCCGATTCAGACAGCGCTGCCTGCCCAGAACTGCGCCCGGCCGTTTGCCCGCTTCACTTTGGGAAGCAGAGTCGGTGATCCCGGGCGTGGCGCGACGGAAGGGACGGTCCCGGGGACGCCCTGGGAAGTGCTCCCACCCGGGGGTGATTTATCCCACCAGGGCCAGTTTATCCCAGCAGGGCTGGTGGTTGTGGCAGAGCTGAGCGCAGCCACCCATGTTCGTGTCCATCCCTCCGGAGCATCTCCTCGGGAAATTCCAGACAAGCCCCAGCTCAGGGAGCTCGTGCACTGCCGTTCTGCGGGAGAGCACTGCGTGAATCCTCCACGCTTCCAGTAAACCCCCAGCCTCCGATGTTGTTTGTGTAAAAACTGCAGCTTTAAAAAAGATGTTGAAAAAAAGGGGAGTCGAGGAGTTTCGGTTCCAGCTGTACTTTTGTGGGAAAGCCTGGCAATACAGCTGTTTTAATGATTTGCCTCTCAAATCCCAGGGGAACTATTTCTGCTGTGCTAACCGGAGCTGGGGAGCACAACCGAAGTGGCATTGCCTTGGCAAAGCAAAGTACTCAGAGGGAGACAAACAGTCCAGCTGGGAGGGGTAAATTCGGGTTAAAATCGCCCTCTTGAATTGCACGCTCGTATCTTTGTGGCGTTTTAAAGGCAGAGGTTTCATCACGGTAGTGCTCCTTTAAAGGGAGGAATTCCCACGTATAAAAAATGTAAAATACGGTGAAAACTACCCTATAAAACAAGGCAGCTGTTAACAGTATAAAGTTTCCATCTTTTACCCAGATAAAACACATTTAATTAAGCAGCGGAGCCTTCGCATACCTGAGTGATGCGACAACCAGAGCCCTGCTAAAGGGGGTTTGTGTTTATCCAACGCTTTTTTTTTTTAATATGCACATATAATTAAAAAGCTCGTGACTTCGGGATGAACCATCATCCATCTACGTGTACGGCCCGGTGACTCTTTGTCGTGAACCAAAGTGGAGTCAGGTTTTTTTTTTTTAAATGGGGACGTAATTTAACATCGCCCACCCTGGGTGGTACCAGTTCCTCCCAGTTTGCTCCCACTGCCCCCACCGAGCCCTGAAGCAGCAGCAGAATTTCGCAGCCGACGCCACGGGACGGCTGAGATCACCTTTGCCTGCGCTCGGGAGGATTTTGCGCGGCGGCTTTTCAGACGGAGCGACGGCGGGGAGGTGAGGAGGCAAAAAACGCCGCCCCTCGTATCCCGGGAAGAATGAGATTTCGGCTCCGTTTCCCGCTGGGAGCTGACCTCTGCTTAAAGGCTACGCTGCGGCACCCCAACTCCGAGCCAGTTTAATACCCAGCCTAACCAGCTGCGATGCCAGAAACCCTGCCCCTCCACGCCCTGCTTTCTACAGGTAATTCCGTTATTTCAGCGCTTGGGAAATGGGACGCATTAAATCGCTTTTCCTTGCTTTCTCTGCCTCTCCTGCAGCCAGCAGCGACGCGGGTCGGACAGGGATGGGAGAGGAGCGGCGACGCCGGCGGGGCGCAGGCCTGCCCACGTCCCCGATTGGGCACAGCAAACCCACACGTTGCAGCAGGGCACGCTCACAAAGCTCATCCAAATCCAGCTGGGAATTCACACGAGGCATCCGGGATTTCTGGAGGGGGCTGAACAGCAGCACGGAGCCGTGTCAATCCATCGATAGCCCGGTGGTTTGTCCGTATGTAGATGCAGATCCGCACACTTCGGGCACCGCGGCTGTGCCATTTTCGGGTGCCGCAGTGCCTGCCCTTGGCTGAGCGCAGACGAGCCCTCCTGCCCATGAGGGACGCATTCAGGTCTCCCTGTTCCCATGCGGAAAGGGTGGGATGCCACCAGCGAGGACGCGGTGGCTGTTCCCAGGCTCGGGGTGGGCCCTGATGCTGTGAGCTGCAGATCGGTACGGGCTGAGCCCTCCGAGGGATTAATTTGGGAACTGCCTGACCGGGGAACCTCAGCGATACGGAGATCGGAGACAACCGCTGAGCTGCTCAGCACCATGTCACCTCAGGCACGTCTAGAAATACAGCGCCCACAGGATTAGACATGAATTTTCTGACGACGACACATTGGGATGGAGGCGGATAAATTCCACCGTGGCCCTGCCAAAGTCCTTGGACGCTTCAGGACATCTTTGATTTACCTTGAATTGGTAACATACAATGGAAGGAAGATGTGCTCCTCCATCTCCTGCATCCCTGACCAGTAACTAAACCACTGGATTATCTCTCTTAAACGTGCAAGCTGCGTTGGAGCCTGTTGGTACCATTTGAGTCATTGCTCATGAAGGGCAATGAGAAATTGTGAAGCTGAGACGACTTTCTCCCTGTGCTGTGAAGCTGCGCAGCAGCAACCGGATCGTTGTGCGTGGATATTCACACGCTGGGGAACGGGATGGATTGAATGACACGTGGAAGCTGAGCTGTCACTCCACGTTTTCTTGCTTGTTTTTTTCTTTAATACATCTTTTGCTGCAGAGCATGCCGGGGAAGATTTGCAATGCGCTTCCAGTCTGAAGGGCCTTGTGTGGAGGGATGGGCAGGCAAACATTGGAGAGAGACGCTTTTCCGCTCGTGTGCCACGCCGGCACCTTGGTTGGATTTCTTACCTGCCATTTCCAGAAGAACAAAGGCTGGTGGGCTGCAGCACCATTTGTTCTCTCTGCTCAGCCTTTCCCCAAGCCAGTAACGTCGCATCTGGAGGACTCAAAACTCTTTTTTTTTTTTTCCAAGCCTGTGCCTACAAGCTGGTGCCTGTCTCGCTAACGAAACCTTCCCTGCCGTGCCGCCAGCGCCGGCACGGCCCGGCCACCAGCCCGGGGCACGCGTGCCGCTGGCCCTCCTGGCTTCATTAGCCAAAACGAGTTAGCACAAGGTGGGAATACGCTCATCAAATTAGCTCGTGCTGAAGCGTTTGCAGGCTGGAGGCCTCTAGAGGGTGTCAGGTAATGAGTTTTAATTGTGGGTGTATTTTTCTCTCCTCATGCAAGAAAGCTGATACAAAAAAAACCTGGGAATTGCTTTGTGCCGGGTGTTGGTAAGTGCTTCCCTTAAATATATTTCCAACTCAGAAACGATAGCGTCTCTGGGAACAACAAACCAGGAGGCCTGTGGCGGTGCTGTGAGCGCCTGCGGGCTTTGCAGCACTCTCTGAGGAGCAGCGCACCACGCAAACACGGCGTCGGCGTGCGATGCCCGGACGGATGTGGCGCAAGGCTCCCACTTCATCTCCGCGAAGTCAAAGCCAAAGGTCAGGCAAGGCCTCACGCCACACGCAGGCGGCACGGCGCCAGCCAGAGCGGGAATTGGGGTTTGGATTAACGAACTCGGATTTTATGGATTTTTTCTGCGTTAAATGTGTTGCACTCCCAAGTTCTGCCTGCTGGAGTGATCGTTTCTGGGAAGAATTTGAGGTGCTAACACAGAGTGTGACAGTCAGGCTTTTCTGAGGTTTACTATATCTGTAGTATCGTGTTTGCTGTAAATGAAATAAAACTGAAGTCCTGGCCTTTGTGAATCGTGGATCCAAAATGAGAGGTTGTTTCAAATGAGCACAGGTAAGCTCCAACCTCAAAACATGGAAATAATTCTTCCCCCACCCTAAATTTGTCCCTAGGTGCGTGGCTCCCGCGTGCTGCCGTGATGAACTCCGCTCGGAAGGTAGGCGAGGAAACAAATCACCTTGGTTTTGGAGCTGGGTTTGGGTAGCAGGCAGCAAATAAAGCCCGAGGCACACGGCAGCCACGAGGTCAGAACGAAATACCAAACAACTGCTCATCAACGGGGCAGCACCCGTTCCGGGCGCTGGGATCTGCAGCAGGAATAGCGCACGCCGTGGTAATTGCGGCTCATATTCTTTGAATACCGTTCCTGGCAGGAGCGAGGGATATTTGCAGAGTCTTGCTGGTGTGTTTGACCGCAGGCCAGGTCTAGCGAAGCCCGGTCTGTGGGGAAAGGACTCGACTGTGGCCTGAGGATGTGTCTGGCTCCTTTTTGGCCCAAGACTGAGCTTGCCTAGGCTGCTCCTACTCGACTGGATGCTGCCAACCTGGAGCTGGGTACATGCCAGAGCCGCCTGTGGACTGAAGACAGTCGGGGTGAGGAGATTTGGGGGATCCAGCCCTTTTCCTTATTCTCTGAAAAACAAAACTCCTTTTCCTCCTTTTGTTTTCCCTTTCTGCTTTCAGCTGCTGCCTAGCTGCTGTGGTGCCGACAGAGCCAGACCCCCGGTGATGTCCTGTGTAGCTCTGACAGTCCCCACGGCCAAACGTCCCAGCTCCCGGACTCCTCTTGGAGCAGGTCCAAGCTATGGCACTGTGGATACTGGCAGATTTTCTGGTGGAGAGGAGGAGGTTCGGGTGCACTCAGGGCATCAGGTCTCCCCCTGGCCCCAGTTATCAACCAAAGGTACTCAACCCTGAGCTTATTAAAACTCAGCTTTAAACCCAACCCAACGTAGCTTTAATAGCAGCCAGCTGATGGATCTCTGCCCTGAAACCAGAGCCGTTTCACACCGAAATCAACCATCACCTTCCCCCTGTGAGCCTCTGCAGGTTCAGCAGTTAAACTCTTCAGCTCAGCCCGTGCAGAAACCCTGGCAGAAAACGTAAGCCTCCGCTCCCAGACCCAGGACCCGGCCCTAGCCCTGAAGCCCATCTCTTCTCCTGCCCCATAAATACGCCTTTCCATCGTGGCGTCCTGGCTCCAGTGGTTGGCAGAGCAGAGGAGGTCTTCTCTCTGTCTCCTACCCTCGGACTCCCCCAAAGTCAACACGGAGACCAAACCTGCCCCAAATCTGGGATGTAAGCCCAACGAGCCACACAAAACCCAGGCAGGCATCCAAGATGGGACTGTCCTGTCTCCAACCCGCAGCCGAGCCGTCAACGCTGCTGCTCACGCAGCCACGGTCCCGACATGGCTAATCGCGTTCCACTGGCCTGGCAACATCACATCCGAATGGTTTTTCACACATCATAAAATTCCAGGTACGAACTGTCAGAAGGGGCCTGGGGTCGATGCCCACACGTGGGCTTTCCCCGTCAAACTGTGGGGGGTTTTGTGGGACTACACCGAGAGCAGGTTTTACTTCGCAAATATACTTCGTGTTGCAGCGGCAGCACTGGTTCGATAACGCACTTAAACACACACTTTATCTTAAGCATGTTGGAGATTATATCCCTCTTTAGCAAAGCATTTAAGTATGTGCTTAATTTAAGGATTTAATTAAGGATTTTAATTGTAGACTGCAGTGTGTGCTAACCTGCCTGGCTAAATACGGGTGAGCTTTCTCTGTGCTGAAGATTTCTACATGAAGTAAATGAGGAATTCTGTCTGAACGAAGATGCTACGTTCTTTTCGCACAATGCAGTTAAACTATAAATAGGAAAAAGGCAAGAGGCAGTTAACTCGATTCCTCCAGCTGAAAGTAGCATCCACGACCAAATCTGAGTTGATTAACATCTAATATTGCCAGTTCTAACCTCTGAAGTGGCATTAAAGGTCAATAGGAAGGGGCACCTTAACAATGAGCCTCCGGCTCGTAAGCTTTAATTATGAGAAAGGAAAGATTCAGACATCCTCTCTCTCTCACTGGAGACAGGGACCTTGGCATGTAAACGGCCACCAAGTAATGGGCTGTGAGGCCATTTCTCCAGTCATTAGGGTTTTTAAGCTGATTTCTTAAGGAACGAGAGGTTCTGCAATTGCACGGCCAGCCTGTCTTTTGGGCCATTTCCATAACTTACTGACAGTAAAGAAAAACAGGCACAGGTGTAGAAAATAGGTAGAAGTGTCTTGTTACGTTCATATGGTGCTGGGTCCTGGGTGTAAAGAAATAACTGGGATGGTCAGATCCTTCCTCTTCTTTTCTGGTTTCATTAACTTTCAAGATGCAACTTCCATTCTTCCCATTTCATTGAATTCCCTCCCATCCCCAATTCTCACCACTTTCTTCCCATCCAAAACCTTATTCCTCAAGTACTCCCCTCCTTCCGCCTGGACTTCTGTCTCCGCGAAGCATCTTTCTGATATCTTCCAAGAGAAGAGGAACAACATATGTGTACTGGCTCTGGCTGGGATGGAGTTAATTTTCCCCCAGCAGCCCTCAGGGTGCCCTGCTGTGTACTGGTAGCTGGCAGGGTGTGGATAACACACCAGTGCTTTGGCTACGGCTGAGCCATGCTCCACAGCATCCAGGCTGTCTCTCCAACCCTCCACCCTCACCACGAGACTGCAATGGGCAAGATCTTGGGAGGGGGCATAGCCAGGACGGCTGACCCAAGGAGCACTCCATGCTGTGTGATATCTGCTCAGCAAGAAAAGCTCAGTGAAAGGAGGAGGCAGTTCTTTTCTGATGCCCAACGTGGGGCGTGAGACAACGGCGGTTTTGCATGAAGCATGCTATAGCTGTAGTAGTTAGTAAGTGGCAAACGTCTGTGTGGATCGCGGAGTTTGTTGGCTGCACTGCCTACCTCTTACCGATCCCCGTCTCTGGGGGACTGAAGGAACTAAACAAACACAAGTGGGTTTCCATGGAATTTCGCATCTTGCATCTCTTTGTTCTCGCACAAAGCGTAAGAGACGCTTCTACCTCTTCTTGTCTACACCTGTGCCTTTTTTTTTCTTTACCATCAGAATTCATTTAGAGATCTTCTAGACTGCATGATTATGCAAGATGAGGCTTCCAGCCTTTTAACGGAAATAATAATAGGGGTGGGTGGCTATAACAGCGGCTTCAGACAGCAAATCCACTTGCAAAGAGAAAAGTACTGAAGGGCTGCGTTCTCCACGGCGCAAGACATTTTATAGCTGGGTTGTGTGGCAGCAGTGTCTCAAGAACGGTGGCTGTAGACCGGCAATGTGGGTACCAAGGCACTGGGAAACACAGAGCCAGGCTGGGTGCTCAGCCTGTCCTGCTGTCTGAAGTGCAGCACGAGTTCCGGCAGCAGCAGAGAGCGATCGTTTGTGCGAGCTGGTTTTGCCTATCAAAGCATCAGCACTTCAGAGAGTCACTCGGCGGCACTGAACGTACCTTCAGATGATGATCTGGAGCAAATAACCTGGGTAACGCTCCACATCCCCACCTGTCTATCACGCGCCATGTGTTTCTTATCTTTTTGCACGTTGCACATCTTCTTTGAGAGGAGGGGAATGGCATTTAAAAAGTGGAAATGGAAAAGATGTCTTCAGCTGTGGCACCAAAGCCGTGATGACCAGGATCCCGCGTGCCGTACACTGCGCAATACAGTCTGATCAAGAAAACCTTTATTTGGAGTGCAGGGCTGCGACCGACGTGTTCCTGTTTCAATGCACTATCGGTACCGAGAGGAGAAAATCTCTACCAGTTCTGAGCAGTGTGAGGCGCACGACCTGCAGACGAGGCAATCTAATTTTATCCTGTGGTGAGCACCGGTGCACCTGTGTCATGAACAGCACGTTATCGCATCCTCTGCTCAACCATCGCAGCATATTTAGTCTCCATAGCCCTCGGTACATCTTGTTATTTATTCTTTCATCTAATGTATTTGGAGCAACTTACTAGGAAGATGCAGCCCTATTTATCCTTCTCAGGACAACAATAGCCAGAATAAATGTTAAACTAAAGGAAGGAATAATAAAAAAAAATAAAAATAGCAGCTCTATTTGTGCTATGCCGAGATGCATTTCTTGGCAGCCCCAGAGATTCAACAGTCTGGTATTTATCACGACGAAAGGCAGAAATGTCTGATGATTACATGAAGGAAAATAAAGAGACTGAGCATAAACTGCAGCCGGAGAGATACGGGCGCATTCTGACGGCAGGCAGCTGCCAAAGCGGTGGCACGTCCAGGCAGCCCTGTGCTGCAGCAGCGGAGGGGCACGGGACAGGGCAGTGAGGGGGGCAGAGCTGAAAGCAGTGACAAACAGGACAGTTTAATACCAAGGAGCAGAATTAGGCAGCCTGCTTAATCGCACTATTTAAGATCATGCGGATTATTTTTAAGGAATTTATCCCTCCTTCATCTCCCAGCGGATAATGCTGCAAAACGCTGGCGCTGACTATTTAAGATCCTCCTCTTTGAAAGGGGCCCCGGGCGTGGTGTTCGGCGAGAGGAGCCCGTCCGGCAGCGCCCGGAGCTGCGTCAGAGATTTAGCACCGACACAAGTTCCTCGAGGGGTCCCGCCGGCGAGGCGCACGCTGGGTTTGGCCCTGGCTCTGTCTGAAGGTGGGTGCTTGGCAGGACCCCTCCGCGATGCGCCCTGATGCAACGGGGACGGGCTGCACTGTTACAGACCCTCTCTATGAACAGGCTTAACCCCCTCAGGGCATTTTAGGGGTAAAGTGGAGGAGAGTTTCTCTCTTGGAAGGTGGGAAGCTTGCAGGGTTATGATGCCAGGATTATTGAAACCTACAGTTGGAATCTGAAAGGCTCAAGGAGCTCAGGGAGCTCCTGGTGCAAGACAGTCACTGCACAGCTTTGGTCAAGGTTAGAGTTAGGATTTGAGAGCAGAAAGGTACAAATCTCTGCCAAGTCTGTGAAGTCGGCAAACCCGCAGGAAACACGTGGAGATGGAGGCTGATGTTGGTTACGGAGAACGGCTGCTGTGTCGCCGAGCAAGGAGCGATGACCAGTTTAACTTCAGGGCTGTGGTTACCAGCTGGGTTAGGATTTCAGTTCAAAAAGGACACGTGCCCGGACATCGCACAGGCTGCGTCCTTGGTTGAAGGATGGAGGATGATGATGAAATTAATTATTCTGTACAGAGGGAAAGAAGCTCCTCGTTTTTAGCAGTTGCATCCCAATGGTGGAAGTCTTCCATTTCCCCAAGGCAAGCACAGAGCTGAAGTAACACATGATCCTTCTGTTTTGGCTTCATTTCCTCCTTTTACAGTATGGTATATGTGATGCAAGATTCAACGGAACCATGAATTGCACTCTATAGCTGGCACTTCCTAAGGATAATTCAATAAAAACATATGGACGTGCTGCAGGGTTATCAAAGGCACGAGTCTCCGCCTGGCAAATTCTTCTGACAGATGCTCTCCTCGTCCTCTCTGCCCCAAAGAAAACCATCAGCCTTGTAGGATCAATAATCTCCCTTCGCGGAGGTGAGGAGACTGCTGAGTTACCCACGGCCTCCTGGGCTGCAGCGCACAACCTGTCACTCCACAGCACCAAGGGCATCAGAAGCAATTAAAGAAAAATGAGAATTGATTTGAAGAATGTAGTAATCATTCATCTAGCTGGGGGAAAAAAGGGGTTTTATCATTGATATATTAGCAAGAGTAACATTTACTCTCTGGTAAGCATTATGGCACCCACAGAAGTAAGTCTGAAACCTCAAGGACTTGCACTGTAAATGATTTAATTCCAAAAACCAAGAAAACTCATGTTGCCAATCAACCCAAGAGGCTGAGCAGGCTAGAAGTGGGCAGGGGAAGGGTTTCTGACTCCAGTCGGCCCAAAGTAAGATGCCAAGCTGGAGCCCAGGCCTGCCTTCCCAGCACATCACGCCCAGCTTGTTTTCGTAATCACTCTTGGAAACACACGGATGTTCACCCTCCGCGGTTCTCACGTGTCCTGTCCCCCTGAGGCAGACGAGCTCATTGCAGGGTGAACTTCACTGGGGATGGCGATCGCCGGGTACAGAGGACAGAAAGCCGAAGATGAGTAACAAAGCAAGGCGGTTTTGAGGGAGAAACTGAGAACTGCCACAGCCTGTAAGTGTCTCTGCTTGTTGCTTTGGTGGCTGCCCTTGGACAGGCAGTTTTGTCACTCTGTGCTCAGCTTCTCGTTGCTCTAACAAGGGACAAGAAGCTTCATTGATCTTTGTAAAGCCTCCAGTAAGCGCCACATTTTTCTTTCATGTTCTGGATGTCCCTGCTATACATCACATACATCAAACCCTGCCTGTAATGGAGTAATTAAACAGCACCGCTACAGGGATGTCATAGGACGGGACTGATTACAGCTCACCCAGAAATGTCTTCCCAAGTCCCAGGCCCTTTGACGCGATTCTCCCCCCTTGCTCTGAATTTCTTCCTGCATTAATTTCAGCCTGGGATTATTTGAAAAAAGGGCCTCGGGGGACTTGTTCAAAGGCACTGCCACCACGGACGACTTTGCTTTCTGAACTGAAGCATTTCACTCCTATCTGTCTGGACATATGAGCTGCTCAGCGCTGCTTCATTAGGCAAGTTATTTTTAAATTCCCAGAAAGAGCAAAACATTGAGAGAGGAATTAGCATTTGCTGATGAAACAGCTACAAGAAAGAAGAGGCAGAAGCCCGCTCCCGGTCCCCCCGCCAGCCCTGTGGTTAGCCAGGCCGCAGCGCCCGAGGCACTGACACGCGCTCAAGCTGCGCGTGGGATGTTAGAAATCATGCCCGACGGTATGCGCTGGTGAGCCACCACCAAAACTGCGTTCTGGGTGCAAATAAGACGGAGACCATCGACACTGAATAAGAAAATGTCTTTGAAGGATCTCTCTTCCCTCCAGCCCCATCCTGTTTCCCACTTTCTCTTTCCCCCATTTTTCTCTTACGGATTTTAACACTTAAAAAAATCTCCAACCTGAAAAGGGAGGAGAGAGGACTCAAAACGGCCTTTTCACGTAACGGGGCGCACACACGGGTTCAGCTAAGGCTGCCTGCGCCTGCCTGCTCCCCCGCTTCCCTTCGCCCCTGCCTGCAGCCGTAGTGTTTCCATGTTTATTCAGAAGAAATCTAGCAGGAGCTGTGCTAATAACCTGCTCCCAATTCCAGCCTAATGATTCCTCTGAATTAATTCTTATTCAAACTAGACTGTATCCTTTGGAAAAAAAAAAAAAAAAAAAAAAAAAATCTCGGAAAGAA
>WHYT01017404.1:56843-132906 GCA_009806455.1 Tetrax tetrax | reverse complement strand
TTGGTGCCAAAGATGATCCCTTTATCCTTTTTGTTGGTTTTTTTTTCTTTTTCTTCCTTAACATAACTCTTCTGCTTTTTTTTTTTTTTAAACAGTGGCCATTATCCACTAAAGCTTTACAAATGCTGCTGTAAATCTTAAAACCTCATACAGAAAAAAAGAAGCAGCATGAAGGCATAACCAACGTATAGGCTCATATTTGAAATGTAAACTTAGATTTTATTTCACAAGGTTTACATTCCAAACTGAAGCTAGAAAAGGAAAAAATAAAGTGTTGAGGAAAGAGAGAAAAGCCATGCAGGAAGTTGGATCTCCCTGCTCTGATCACAGCAAGCTGAGCCTAAAGAATGAGAATCACAAAGCAAATCCTGACAAACATGATGATCAGTTACAAATAAAATAAGTGGCACACAATTAAAATGGCACCGACTCACCTTCACAGCATCAAAAAACCTGGCGCAAACAGCTGAAAGCTGCTAATGTTTAGTTAAATACATTCAGGAGGAAGAAGAAAGATTCTCTCCCAAAGGGAGGCAGAAAAAGGACAAGCAGAATAAACCGGCGTCGCAGTGAAGATGATCTCAACGTTAATTACCAGCAAAGGAAATCAAGCGTTAGGCAGGGAGGGTTCACGGTGCCACGACTCGCGCTGCCGGTCGCAGCCAGGCTGCCTGACACCGCTCCTTTCCATGAAAAACGCCACTCCAGCACGCAAGCGCCGTAACCGATGCTCGCAGAACCAGTTTATTTTTGCAGATGTTCTGTAACAAAACAGCAGCTGATAGAACTGGAAAAATATCAATAAAATCAAGGTATTTTCAAGTACTATGGATCAATTTCCAAAATTGGTACCACGGAGTCACTGAAATGAAAATGTCACCCTTGGAGTTAATTAATTCTGGCTTAATAAACAAGGCCGGCAGTGCCTGAGCCTGCGTGCGGGAGCGAGCCAGCCAGGCAAACAGCCGGTCTCCTGCTGGCGCCACGACTACGCGGGAGGCAGAGGCCCCCAGACGCATCTCAGCACATCACTCTTTATAGCCAACTGTGGGGAAGAAAAGGTGATTTTTTTTTTTTTCCCCTGACACTTTACATTCATATTATGTTTCAGACTTCAGGCATCAGGTTTGGTAACTAACACGAAGCTGTGGTTTCAGTCCACACCAGCACAGAGAAGTAAAAGCCGACGGGCAGTACAGATTCTGCTGACGGACATTCCGGGTTTGTTCCCAAAGTAAACAGTCAGTGCTGAGTGCTCTGAGGAAGCCTCTTGGTTCTTGTCAACGCTCGTACGCAGCGTACGCTAGGTACAGCCTACTAAAAACGTACAGTTCTGCTGCCTGTTCACAGGAACACAATCTTATTCCGCTCCAGAAACACACCGTACCAATTCAGCGAGACAAAACACAGCTGCAGAGCAGCGAGGCGCACAGAAGTCCCAGTTCCTCGGAGAGGACTTGCCACAACGCTATCCACAGAAACATCAATATGATGTGTTCCCTGGTTTTGTTTAAAGAGTACGGCATACCTGAACGTAAGTGGGAGAGAGGGGGAGAGGCGAGGAGGTGGCTGGTAGCGGGCAGTTTTTTTGGAGCACTAATCCAGGAGCACAGGGATGAGATGGAGCGGCAGATGTCACAGTAAAACCCAGGAAGAGCGTTCTCCTCTCGCAATGGCGTCTGCTTGGAGAACTTGCTGACAGCAAGTGGTATCTGTTACTACCGGACGGCAGAATTAGAGAGCATCTCGTGGTCCCAGTCCAGCTCCCACGGTCTCATCGAAATAACCCTGAAGGTAACGGGTACCGCGGCGGGCTCCGGAGGCCCGGGCTGCGCTCGTGGCCGCACGAAGGGCGCTCTCCCGCCGGCACCCAGTCCACCTCCCTTGGCTACATTAAGCTAAGCCAACAAAACCGGTCTTCTCTAAGTACAGGTGCTTCCACACCGCAGGCTCCACTGTTTCTGACCCCGAGCTGCAAACCACTTCTTTGCTGCTTTATTCTGCAGCGCAGATCTGATGCTAAGCCAGAGAAAACAGCCCCCCAGATGGGGCTGAGACACTTGCCTTGCTCCTTCCACACCGCCCCGGGCTGCAGTTCGACACTTAGCGAGCACCGCGCTCACACATCAGCACCAGGACTGAGATCCAAGGTTTCGGATTTTACCAGATTTTTCGGGTGCAACTGGATCTACAGCACCTAAGTGGAGACTGACAGTAAATGTCACGAGGTGGCAAATCCTAGCAGGAACATCTCCACTGCTCCTGGGCGCACCGAGCTCGGCAGCGTCTCTGAAATGCCTGTACACCAACGCAGGCCGTGTGAGGAACCAACGGGATGAACTGGAAGCACTGGTCAGCTCCCACAGCTACGGTACCACTGGCATTGGTGAGACTTGGTGGAATGAGTCCCACCGGAGCGCTGGGATGGAGGGAACAGGCCGCTCCGGAGGGGTGGGCGAGGTGCAGGTGTCGCACTACACTGTGGGTTTGTTTGCAGCCCCTGCAGCCAGTGGTGATGTGGTGGGGAGCCTCTGGGTGAGGACTAGGGGGATGGAAAACAAAGGAGATGTACTGGGTGTACCCCTTAAAGAGCTACCTGTGTGTTAAAAAACCTACCTGAATACTTCATCTCTTCTGTTACCTGCAGCATGACTACAGAGAGCCTGAGGAATTTCTGTTTCCAAGGGCATTTACCTGGTGTATTTGTAAGAACTTTACCCATTCTGCATTTACCACATTCTTTGTATGCAACTTTCTTTCAGAAGCTAAGCAAAAAACCAAGTCAATTTAAAAAGTCAACAGCAGCCCAGCTTTAAAATCACAGGTAGCAGAGGGTACAGGCCAAATTACTGCTTTTACGCTGCCCAAATCTACTTCACAGCCCTTTTCCAGGCCAGAAATACTAACTGGAGAAACCGTGTTCTCCTTAGCAGGCCAGTGGCAATTATCTTTGCGGCATCAGCTGCAATAACGCACCGAGCAGAAAGATCTCAGCGGCGGTATTTTGAGAAACACCGAGGTTCCCCACGCGGATCTGACTGTTCGTTTACATGCTGCCTTGAAGGACACTGGCAGTAACTAATGACAGGTTACCTGGAAACCTTTACAGCTGTTCCTGAGGCTGAGCTGGATAGCTGGGCTATCAAAAAGACATCTGTTCTAATAGCAATTAGAAGACAGAAATGGATTTTATACACCACCTAACGAACCGTGCTGCAGCTGGACAGCAGGCAGGGCTACTGCCCGCAGATCTCGTCGGCAGCTCTGCTGCTGGGCAGAGAAAGGACAGCGACAGAGCGACGGCTGCAAACAGAACCAAATCCAGAAAAAAGACCAGAGCCTGCTCAGAAAACTCCTGTGAGCTCACACGGCTTCAGGCACAGCGCTGACGCTCCTACCTGAAAAACGCCCTTCAGCTGACAGAACGGAACGGGAAGTCACCAACTCCTCTCCCTGGTTTTATCAGAAGGAGTTCAGAGTTTTAAAAGGCACCAACAGCACCTCCGTTGGTGCTAAATTCCTACACATTTCCTACTGGGTGGAGCTGCCATCTCCTCTCAAGATCCCCCTCCAGAACACATTTTGCCAGAAACGAGGCGATTAATTCGACTGCCATCTTTCATCAAACCCAGCCTGAGGAGCAGCATGAGAAACGCCGGTTTAGACTGACGGGAAATGTTTCAGCCCTCAGCGCTGTGTGGTGACAGAACCACCCGACAGATGCAGTTCCAGTGGCCGAAGCAGGAACATTCGGAGTATTCGGCGCCGCCCTGAGGAGAGAGGAGCCTACGCTAAGCCCGGGAGCCCTCCCTGACTCCTAACAACTCAGCTTCAGCAGTCAGACACTCCACAGGGGTTGCTGCCTGCTCTACACCTCTACAGAGGCTGATGTATAAAATACCTGCTCACAGGACACAGTTTATAGCATGTAGTTAAACGTCTGCTCTTACAGACAGAAAATCTCTGCGACAGTCTCTTCTGCCTCACCAACACATTTTCACGGTGGCAGCGACCGAGCAAACAGAGGAAAAAAGGATCAGTGCGCAGGCAAGGCCTTTGTCAGCAAACGGATGTTATCAGGTGGTTTCCCATGACATGCACAACTGCCGCTGTCGTCACTGTCAACACAAAGGGGCTGATAAACAAACACAAAAACGGGATAGAAAATGGAAACAAATTATCTTAAAGGCAGTATACTAATACCTTAAGCATGCACCTAATTCAAACATGAGTGATGGAGTTGCCAGGTCTGAATCATGCAAATAAAAAAAAGATTCAAGTCTAAAAAAATGTATATAACCCTGCCAGCAAATCCTCAGTCCCATTCCACAGAGCAAAACCAGTGACACATTCCCCTGACTGCAAATGGAGCAAAACAAAGAAACAATCCTATCACCTCCTAGTGCTGAAAAACCTTTAAACCACCGCTCAATCCATTTGCTTAGGAAGAAGTCTGAAAAAACTTCAGTACATCAATTGTCTCTTCAGCGTTACGGGAGTAAAACCACCCCTGTGGAGCGTAAACTCCAGACACTCCTGCTGGAGCTACGCTTTCAGTGCACATTTCCAACTCATGTGTTTCAAATTGACACCTTCCTTTCTGGCTCTACGCACAGAAATTTCCATCACACACGGACCCAGGAGGGAGCTGCTAAAACTTCCATTACCAGGCAAACTCTGACATTTTAGCCCTAGGAATTAACACAAACTGAAGTTCCCTTTTGCATTTTAGGTGCCTGCAAGTAGGCCTGGGCTTAAAGAGCACTGTAACTCAAACTCTAAGACAATTACGCCCTCCTAAAAAAAAAAAATCTTTAAAAAAATTTATGGCCACAATATTCTTGAATCTTGATAGCGGCGATGTGCGTATTCTATTTTCCGACGCAGCTGTACATGTATATATGCATGTTCAGCATTTTTTCTTTCAACGCACTTATATCCAACTACCAATTCAGTGCCAAATTTAACCGGGTCTGTCTCTCATGAGCTGAACTGACTCAGAACTTTAAACACATTAGAAAATGCCATTTGTCAGAGAAGCCTGGAGAATCAGTCTCAAAATAAATACCGTCCCCAAGAATATTATGGCTTGGAAGAATTTCAAGAACTCGAGTCCCTGATGTTTGCAAAATGAAAAGGCCTTTGGAAATGCCCTCGCATCAGTACTTTCTACCTATTTTGAATAAAAAATATATATTATTTATAAAATAAAGACAGCAGGCCAAAGAAGATTGGCCAGAATCACTCTATAAAACTCTTCTGTTCACTCCATAAATTAAACTTATAAAGCCTTTAAACATCTGGATAGCAGGATTTCTGGAGAAGCACTCTAGAATGCACATTCCAGTCAGACGATACTTCATGATGTTTTCTCATCTTGAAGATCCGCTTGTTTTCTGCTCCTCAAAACTGAAGTCCATGCCAAGAGAAGGGATGTTGACTCCTGAGAAGGAAGCTGAAATTTAAATAAAGAAAAACGTGCAACTATAAGCACTGATCTGATCAGCAACAGATGGCTGTCTCATCTTGACTTGTTTTGAAGCCTTGCAGAACGACAGGGAAAATGCTGCTTTTCACTCCCTTGGTGCAACGGCAGTATGAGGTCCTCACTGACAGAAAAAATATTTTGGTGTTTTTCTTGGCGGAAGAAAATGGAATCACCACAATCTACAATATGCAAGAATATGCACAGTATCTACAACATGCAAGAACCCACACACCGACACGACACCGGTGAGAGGCTCCCTGCCCTCAGTGGGCACAGAGGCCGAGGTGGGATCGCGCTATCCCGGCTGCACGGCTTCAAAGCCACGCGAAGGTCTGCGCTCCGCAGCCTCCAGCGCGTTACGGGGCTCTGCCCGCGCACGGCGGGGAATGCCACTGTCGGAGCCAAAACCTGCCCAGCCTTACCCACCAACTTCCCTGCGGAGCGGCCGTGGGGAAGGTAATGAAGAAAGAAATACTGACCTTTCTGAACAAGCTTGGTACTGCTGCATCTTCCAACTGCTATGTTTCCTTTTCTATGGCAAGGGATGAAGCTTCACCAGAATCTGCAGAATGAAAAACAAAGTAGTCAGAGGTAAGTAAATCTGGTTTTCTCACGGAGAATGTATTTTTCACCAAGTGTGGGAGTGTGTTTTTAAGAATCATTCCAAATAAAAATAGACAACAACTTGTCAGAGCTAACTGAACGGCAGTTTTAAACGGAGGTTACTCCATTATTGGTTTTACCTATTGTGTAACTGTGCCACAAGCTTTAAAGCCAGAAAGACAAATAAAGATCTTTCAGTTTTAATGGAACACTTCAGGCCTTTCTGGTTAGAAAATGACACTGATTTACTTCTGCTGTGTAAGATGGAATCTGAAAACTCTAAGCTTAGAGCACTTCATTTGCTGATGCCTTACAAAAAAGAAAAGCGGTGGTGAGAGGGCAAGGAAGAGTAAACCTTCATTTGTGCCTACAACGCAGGAAGGCGATCATGCCAGATTTCTCCCCACCTACTAAACATCATTCAGTGAAACATACTCTCCTATTAAAAAAAATTAAAAATTAAAACCTGTGGCAGGTATAGGAATAAGATCCAATTCCCAAATTCATACTTCTAGAGTTGTTCCTGTACCTGCTAAAAACAGGATTTCAAAACCGCAGTGCTCTGCAGACATACTGATCTCGCACTGTTCAGTTTTAAAATCCAGATTTCGCTGTAAGACATGACAGCAACAATGCAAGAACGGCACCAAGCAGTGTCAAAAATCAATTTGCCACAGAACTTCCTTTAATTTTCTCCAGATGAATTTTGTCTGTGAAGGTAAAGAAAGAAAAACAAAAAGCAAATACTTTCCCCTTACCACTCAATGATACAGACACAATAAACACATTTGCCTAGACCTCGTTTCCTTATAACGTATCCAAAGAATCGGTGCTGTTTCCATTATCAGGTTATTTTCATATGTGTTAGCACAGACCTCTATTTCCCCACGCTAAATCTAATGCATTTATTCCGATGGGAAGCTCCGGAGAGCAGCCCTTCATCCCGCACAGGAAAGCACACCACCTGAACCAGAGGGAACCGATAAAAGGATACGTAAGGCCCGCTGGCTCTGGGACATGAGCTTCACTGAAATTTCACTACCCGCCTTTTACGGAATATCATTTTTTCATCCAAGTTATTTAGCAGCCGCAGGTATGATCCACATACAAAACCATATTACTATAAATATATTCACTAATTAATTTACTTTTAGCAGTCATTAATGCAGGGTTTCGCACTGCTTTAACTTTACATTTTTCCATCAGACACAATTTAACCATTTATATCATGCCTAAAATCCAGAGATGCAACCCAGCCTTTTGTCCCAGTTTACTGGACTGGCCAACACACCGCTCTACTGTCTGAGCCATCTCTGCTCACCTCTGACACGTCGGCAGCTTTTTTAATTTCTCTGCGGACAGAAATTCAATCCCTACAGTCACAACAGATGAGTTCTCTACTCGAAGGACTGCTATGCCAAATTAGCTGGTGACACCAAGCTCCTTTGATGTGAATTTAAATTCAAATCCTGTGCCTTCAGACACCTGAAGCTCCCTCACACCTACGGAGACATCAGCTTCCACCTATTACTCAGGACACGCCGGTTTCTGCCGGAAAGATTTGATTCATATGAAGCCTTTTGTACAAGGTTAAATGAAGCACATGAGGAAATGAATAAATCAATGTAAGAGATGAGATGTTGCTATAAACGTACAGAAATGGCTGTCCCGTCCCACGCTCCCCCAGACAAAGAGTCCAAGCATGCCCAGAACCGACACACCCACGACCAACACGTCAGACACGTTCTAGAGGAGTTCTTTGAAAAATCTGATAACCTTATAAGCTGCCAGCATGCGATTTGAAGTAGCTCTCTGGCTAGACACATTAAACAGATGCCTATGAATAAGGGATGAGCATTAATAAATCTGGGAAAAATGCAAATTACCATGAATTTGGAAGCAACTGTTTTCAGTCTCTGGCTAAGAAATGAAACAAAAGGTTCCCTACAATATTATTCTCCATACATGAAACAACAGAAGCCTTAGCAAGCTAGGGCTAAGAAAAAAAAACAAAATTCAAGCAGGAAGGGCAGATTTAAACATCCGTATCACAGAAAAAGGAACAACCCTGTGGATAAGGTGATTGAGAAGAGGGCCTGTACACTCCCAGGACCTACAAAAAGCAGTTGTGGGGGCTTAAAAATGCCCTGCTTTATGCAGACATAGAGTAACCAGGGTGGAAGCAAAAGGCTGCAATAACGCAGTCCTGCAGCACCGGCCACAGAAGCATCCAGGGAAGGGCGTCAGCTTCCTCTCCCCCCAAACTCCATGTGGGATTTCCTCTTGCAAAATTCAGATTTTCAGACTGGAAGCTGAAAGGCGGATTTGCCTGCTTGTAAGAAAAAGAAAGGGAAGTGGCTTTTCCCCAACGTTTGCTCTAGCAGCTGAATCCCAGTTCCACATCACTTACGTGTAGCCACACAAAGAACACAATCTCCTTCTCTAGGGCATTCTTTCAGTTGTAGTTCTCACCTTTACCTCACAGCCACTGCAAAAAAAATTAAAACTTCTCCAGTCACGGACCAAGATCCACATACTAACAGCCAGCCATCTACTCCGAGCCTCTGCTCAGCCTGTTCTGTCACTCCAGCTGCCTGTAAATGTAATTTATTTTGTAGGCACTCGAAATTGCAGGAGTTCATATAAACTCTGGATTCAGATTCTGGGGTCTGATACGGCCAAAAATAATCTCAAACATTTTCATACTTAAAAATTAATTATTTATTCAGAGAATTTATACTTTGTAGGAATTGGAAGAAGTTCTGACTCATCCCTGAAAGAATTATTTTAAGCATCCCCAACAATACACAGAGATGCCTTATTTTATTATTTTTAAAGCCAGTTTGTGTTACCTTATAACTACCAAAATGTATAAAATAAAGCAGGAAGAACAGGTAGTTTTCTAACACACAAATACGAACTAATTAAAGCAGTAATCCGAAGAAAAGCTGAAATGAGCCTCTTCAGTCCTACTGACAAAGTCCTGAAGAGCACCTTTTCCCAGCAGTATGTGGAGCGTGGCGTGGAAAAAACACAGACTGTTTATTTTGCAGTGGAATAACTTTAACAAAGAGCTGCAGGTCAGACCTACCCAGAGACTGAACACATTAGGGTTATCATATTTCTTTTAAAGGGAATTTGTGGATGGCATCCTTGCTCCGCAGGATAAAATACGAGCCTATGCTTAATGTACAGGATTTCGGAACTCTCAAAGCTGGTAACAGGCTTCTGACATGACCCCTGATATTCTGATATGTACTGTATTCTCCAGAGACCTGGAGAATATGCAAGAAAAAAAAATAATCAAGTTCAAGCTGAGAAATGTAAGAGTAAAGAATCATCAAACTAATTTTGGGTCCATCTAATAAAAATCACCAAAGAATGGCTATACATATAAATGCTTTTTTCTAAGAGGACATCCGTAGCGCAAAAGGTATGCTCACCTTTCACAAACTGATCAAGTCTATTGCCCAAACACGCTGCTTCGCCTAGAACTGCTCTCAGCACGTGTATTTCCTCTACGGAGATTTGCGCACAGCTAGGCAAGCATCAAACCCAACGAACTTCTGCACTCTTGCAATAAAGCTGAACAAACAGTATAAAGTAGCTTCCTAAAAGGATCACTGCATTCAGGTGTCTGCATGCGTGTCTTCACAAACTCTCAGAGGATAAATGCACTTCAAAAAAAGTCTTAGTCTTTTCATTTTTAGTGTGCTGTGTGCAGCAGCATTTGCATAAACACACTCAGTCTGAGGAAATTTCAATTTCTCTCTGCAACTTCTAACAACCTTTCAGTTCATTTACTTGCATGTAAAAAAAAAAAAAAAAAAAAAAAAAAAAAAAAGAAGAGTTGACTCCAAAGTAGGGCTTGTTTTTATTCTGTGTTGGTTAGTCAAGTCAGAGCTGCCCAGTGACTTAGCCAACACTTTGGTTAGCTCTCATAATTAATCTGTTAGTCACTGTAGATCAAGACACAACTAATTTCCTTCAGCGTTACCTTACCATGAGGCTCTTCATCTATTCCATCGTCTTCCCACTGCTCTTCATTTGCTAGGAGAGGATTCTGAGCTTCAGACAAAGCTCTCATTGGGAAAAAATGTCCATCGCCCTGGCTGCATGGAAAAAGGAAGAGAAAGACAGTGTAAAAAGGAGCAAGTGACCCTGAAGGATTACAATTTCTACATGTTTTATCTGCAAACAAAATTTTCTGTTGCCTGTTTTTCCTATGTTTGCTTAAAATTATTTTTAAATTTTGACAAACACTATGTTTATTTTTTGTGGCAGCTCAGATACCAAATTTTACTAGGGAGTAGTTTTGATCCTCAATTCCTTCAGGATCTCTGGAGAATAAAAGCTCAAATCTGTATTCCCTCACATCCAGCAGAGGACCTGTAAACCACCTGAAGTGCCTCTTCCTCTGCTGATCTATCCTTAGGCAGGGAAAATAACCCGCGCGTTCTCCCTGCGATGGCTACACGCACTGGTAACGCGCCTGGCCAGCACTGCAACGCTGCCGTTCGTGAACAGAAAGGCCTTCTGTGCTGATCTTCTCCCTTTAACTACACGTAAGGGTGGCAAAGAGATGGCAGCGGGGACACAACTGGGCCTTAGATGTTGCTCGTTGAAAAAGTTGTGCATTATTGTGCCAGGAAGTTATTTTAAATTGTGCCCAGCTACTAAAGGAATTAAATTCCAGTGCACTTCACTACTGGTCTACTGAGAGCCAAAAGACCATTTTCCCCCATATTAAGAAACAAACTCCGCTTCAGGCAGAGCAGTCTGACGGGTAAGAAAACAGCATCTTCGAGGTGAAACCAATCCACAGGCGCACGGAGTTCTGGAAGAGTTCAACCACCACGTTTCGCCCCCCATAACCTTTCCCTTCCCGTACAGCATTAACACAGATGGTTGCTGGCGCGTTCACGATGATGCACAACGGTGGCCAGCCCAAGGCACAATAACAGGCGTAACGCGTGAGGCTGTACCAGACAATCAGAACTCCGTCCCTTCAGCTAATTGCATCAGCTTTTAGCACTGACTTGATTATTACTTACCTAGAGGCAATAGGTAGTAACCAGAGCTTTTTTTCTTCTCCAAACACTTGCTGAAGATTCTTTACAAAGCCAAGATTGAATCCATTTTTATCTGGGCCGTTCTGAAACACTGGAGCTGAGAAAGCCTCTACACGCAGATGCAATTTCGGTGAAAAAAGTTAAAATCAATGCCAAATACTCTAAAACAGGACTGTGCATATTGTAGCCATATAAAGACAACATGATTCAACAGATTATGAACTAGCATTGCAAAGATACAAAGTTTGAAAATAACAGGTTTTTTAAAATTTTGCAAGCCTGTAAAGATTTCCAAACCGAAGGGAGGAATTTGGTCTTGCAACTGAACCATATGGAACAGTCAAATCAAGCTATAAACAGTTTTTTAATCCAGCAAATAGACTTAAAAGATCTTTTTGTGAGACTTGTTGAAATCCAGCAGGTAGAAATGTCTAATTCTGCAGAATTAAGTAGGCTGGTCTTCAATGAGTATTTCAGAAGTGGCACTGGAGATTTAAATTGCTTCATTAATGATATAATGAAAAAGCATTAGGAACAAACATATGCAAACAGACCCTCTGTTATGGCGAGACATAAAATTAAGAAAAGAGAGGGGAGGAGATCCTAGAGTGCACTAGAAATAATTTTGTCAACCTTCTAAGCTGCTGCAGAGGTCTGATGTTTTGGGACAGATGAGCTTCAGTGCCCCCTGAAATGAGTTTTAAGGTTAGTAGCTATACAAAATCTGAATATTCGCTTAAACTCTTAATACTGTGTGTGTTTTGTTACAAAAATTATCCAAAAAGCTTTAAAAATTGAACAACACTTATCTGAGGAAAGACAAAGAAATCACTCAACAAAATCATTCTGCTTCAGGTTTTCATTTCACGGGTTTTCCAGTCATAACTTCTTTGCCTTTGTCAATTAGAAGGACGCTGTTTTTCCCAACCTTACTAAGCTGTTTCAGGATGCACTCCAGCATATGAGCATAAAGAGCCGTTACTCCTGAAAAGCTGCCCTCAGTTCACAGCAAATGTAGTTACACATATGCAGAACATTTTTATAATTGGACTTTTACACTTTAAGGCTCTTGCTTCTCTAACAAAGAGCTTTTGTCACACCCGCTAGTAAATGCAACTCATCTCAAGAGACAATTTTCTGCAGCATTCTGCAAAGATCTGAAATCTTCTGCCCCTCATAAGCCAGCAGGAACATACAGAAGTAGAACACAAATGTCCTTGTTTTTGTTTTTCTTTTTTTTTCTCCTTAGAGGACTTTTAAGGAATCCTACTTAAAAAAGTAAGACACAAGGAGCCTTACCTAAAGTAGATCTGTTCCTACTGACGAGCCAACAATGGTAGCCAAACAGAAACATAACGCTTACGAAGAACATGACCGCCACAAAGAGAAGGAAAAGGACATGAAATTTGGAACGTCCATTAGTCAGTTCACCCTGGAAAGAAAAGCAACACAGGACAAGTGGTAAGAAAAAAAAAAACCCTAGAAATTCTTTGTTCCTAGAGAGAGGAACTCCTATTGGGAGTTCTCAAATTTTACACACAGAAGTCACACCTTGCTAGAAAAAGCAAGAAGAGACAAAGAAATGATCTCCTTCGTTTCCCCTCTTGCAACCACAGCAGAAGGAGCCGGGTTTTGCTACTGTTTGTAGGTAACAGAGCCAGTACGACCACAGCTTCCCGCCCGGTGCCCAAGGGAGGCGGGCAGGCACACGCTCTGCAAGCCCTCTTCGCCTTCTGCTGAGTTTCCCCCGCACATCTAAAAATTCTGCACCTCCTGTAAGCTAAGGCGTGCCAAAAAAACCTGGCCTCTGCAGCCACAGCACTCGGGGAGCGTTACAACTGAACATAGGTGGTTTGGAAACGTTTAAAAGCCAAGCGGGATCTTGCAAGCAGAGGAACCACGGAGCTCTTTCTGCAGCAGAAGAGCCCAGTGCCGGGGCCCTCACCAGCGTGCGCCTGCAGATGGGCTGTGGGGACCTCAAAGGAAAAACATCTCAGCCTCTGCCCATCCCTGGGCGCAGCCGCAGAGCTCCAGTCTCGGTGTCTTAGCGCCAGAAACAATTCCTGCAAGGGTCCCACGAGCGTCTCGGGAGACATTTCATGGAAGCGATGAGCCACTAAACCCACACAAATCTGATCAATTAATGCACGGCAAGGTTAAGCTACTTGAACACAGTCACACGGAGTGAGCAGCAGAGGGGACATAAAACACCGGAGACAAAGGGCCGGGCTCTTACTGGAACTGTCCATTGGCCTTGCTTGCATAGGAATGGTAATCAAAAACTGAGCAAGGAGCGTGCTTTACTGCAGTCAACTTTTAAATTGAGAAAGGAGTCGTGGGGATTAGAAAATGACGAAAGCTTTTTGACCTTTTTTTCCCTTTTCAGTAAAAACATCCAGATCAGTGACAGGATGTTCTACTTTGGCAGCAGGGGAGAGAAGGGAGCAGATACTTTTCCAGAAATTAAGATTTTGGAAACTATCAGTTGCAGTAAGTACTGGGGTAGCAACTGCCGGATCTGCACTCTACGCCTTCCCTGATTTGCTCTCTCTCTCTCTAAGTGCAATAGATCTAATCCTTAGGACAACAATACAGAGAAAGTTGCAAAGGAATATGCCCAGGCAGTTCAGGAAGCAACATAAAAGAACACCACCCAGCCACAACTGATGGTTTCCTGTACGAGGACTGAGATATGTAGGAAGTATTCTTGCAGCCACTTTCAAAGCATCAAATGTTGACTGCTAAGAATTTCTACTTAGGAGACAATTATTTCCAACACCAGTAGAAGTTGGGAGTTTTTTAAAGTTCAGAGATATGGCCAGAAAACAGCAGCTCTACCTGCAGTTGGGAAGATTCACCACGTTTACGTCCAGGAGCCTACAGTAACTCAAGTGGTGTTATCCCCCTGTAACACCTCTGACTTCAGTGCTGAGTCCTCACAGACCTTAACGTGCACTGAAAAAGCACCAGAACATTTTGTAAGCAGCAACCCTGGGCTCTATCTCAGTGACGCGTGTCTTCTTTTGAAGGCCATGTGAGGTTTCCAAACTAAGAAAGCAGGGTAAGTTCCCAAAGATTCCGAGATACGTACGTGCAAACACAAGACCAGGAAAGGGATACAAGTTCTTTGCCAGGAGCTAACTCTACAGTTTGCAGTTCCCGACGTCTGTTTGCCTCTTCCTTTGTGCATTTCAGACGTGTAACGGGAGTTACCCAACCGAAATGATGCTATGATTACGCTCAAAGGAAGGGCACAGGAAATACCCTACACAAGGGACGCGGACCCTCCAGTGACTGAAAGAAAAGAGTGCCAGAGTGACTAAACCCCACGAGACTCACAGGATATGAAAAAGGAACCGGATTCACAACTTACTGTCCAATACTTAATGAAATAGTTGAAGACTGTTGCAGCAATATACAAGCAATACAACAGAGAATAGGCTAAGAACAGTAGAAAGAATTTGTAGTTAGAAAATCCAATGCAGTTATTCACCCTAGAGAACAAAAGCAAAGTTGAAATCAGGATATGTACAGCACACAGTTGTAACACAATGAATACTACAATTTTTGTTTGTTTGTTTCACTAAGCCTCTTGATAATACAACACAACTGCCTCAACAAATAGCTCCCCTTCGTGGTCAAAATGAAATGCAAGTAAAGCCTTCTTGCTTTTCACTTGAAAACTCATGCCAAGTAAAAGGAGAGTTTGTATTTTTGGAATGTGTTTTCAAGCTGGTGCCACTGGCAGATCTGTCACAGAGGGGCTCTAACTGCTCTGGTCTGTTTCTTGTCTGCAAAGGCAACCAGATCTGGAATTTCTGTGTTACTTTGTTCCTTTGCAAAACTCAGGAGCCAGATTCACCACTGATTGTTTGTTGACAGACCAAACAAATAAACCCAAATTTGATTGCAATTCTCCACGCACAGGACAACTCTAAAAAGGAACAAGGGAATGAGTTGCTTCTGATTATTTCTTCTTTTTTTTTTTTTTTTTTTTTTTTTAAAAAAAAGGAGTAGTTTAAGAAACTTAGTGGCAGCAATTCCCAAAAAGTATAAAATTTAATTCATTCACACACCATTCTACACAAACTGTCTCTGACCATGCACAAGTGGCAGAGATCGTTTCAGAAACAATCTGTGTGCGAATATTATTATTAAAAGCAACCACCAGCTGCATGCTGGAACGACTATATGTCCAAAATTAAAGGCCAAGTTGAAGTCTCCTTAAAATCTGAGTAATAGTCAAAGATGAATTAGCAGTTGGATTTTAAATATCGATAGAACAGCTTTTTTACACATAGTTTATGAAACAAACGTGAGTGACCTCTCTTTCAAAATATCAAACGTTTCAGGCAATTTCAAAGTGTAAATATTTCATAAATTTCCTTGCATTGAGATGCATTATCTGCAATGAAAGGTGTACAGACACTATTCTGGGGAAGGAATGTATTTAAACAACCTCTCCTTCAGAAAACTGCAAACGCATATCTAGGACGTACCATGGACAGTGATGATCCATTTTTAGCACGCATCTGCAAAAGAACGAAAAAGGAAAATGCAAGGTTTTTATTTGGTACTTCACCATCAACTGCAGGTCAATAGCAAAAGCTTCTGGGTTTTTTAGGGAGATTTCTCCATGATGATGATACTGTCCCTTTGAATTTTTTAAGGCAGATATCATTTTAAGAGACAACATTTATTACTTTTTCAAGGTCAAAGTCCTTGATACTCTGCAAGATAAAAAGAAACTAAAATTATTCCTCCCCTGGAGGGATTAAAAGTTTTGCAAAACATCACAGCTAAAGGCCTGGAATATTTAAAAACATTTTTAAAGTCAACATCATATTTTATTTTAACTTGTCTAGCTTAATCAGTGAATCCTCACTAGGTGGCATGCTTCCTAGCAACCTAACGCTGATGCACTTGTAGGTGGGGGAACTGCAAACACTTCAGGGCCACAAACAGCAGAAATGCAACTGCTGACTGCAGCTGGAACAGAGGTACTTGGGCACCTTTACTGCAAAAACACCCGTGAAGGACCAGCCCGTTCGCATAATTTCATGGTGACCACTTCAGTGGAAAACAATCCAGGAACTTACGTGGCACAAACAGAACAATGGTGGCAACGGTCAGGTTTTATCAGCTGGCATCGATCACAGAATCGAATACCTGAAATCAAAGACACGTTAGCACCGAGGAACAGAAAAGTGTTCTTTTTTCACATGTGAGTTCATATTCCACTCATTTCCTAACTGTTCATATTCCTGCCTCTCTCACTGCAAAAGATGAGTGCATTTGCAGCTGATTTTTGCTGCCAGGTCATAATCAGAGAAGCAAGGCTCATAATTCTTCTGGAGGCTTGCAAGTGTGGGAACAATCCTCACTGCAAAGCACACAACCAGCTTAAAAGCAACAAAACAAAACGGTACGCTTCCCTCTGGCTTGCACATCTCCTCAGACTTCACACACATTCCACTTGGATAACTGCACGTACAGCAGTCCTTTACTTCAGGATTCCTTGGCTTGTCTGACAGAAATGCCCAGGTCAGAGCCTCCAACAGGGACATGGATTTCTTTGCAGCTCAAAGGAGTGCAGTCCGCATTAACCGCAGAGCAAGGTCCAGAAATCTCTAAGCTGGACTCCACTCCCCGTAAGAACGACTCCAGATTCGGCCGTTCTGTTACTATTACTAACTGCGGACAACATAAGCAGGCTTTTGAGCTGCAAATGCAAAGGGCCACTCACTGCTTCTCACAGGCAGCACCTGGTACTCCACTGAAGATGAATGGAAGCGTTCAAGGCTTTTTTGTTTTCCCAAACATAAAACCTGAGAGCAAAGGCATTAGATTTCTTTGCACAAGAGTTACTCAGTGCACGCTGTGGCATTACGAACGCGCTGTTGGTCGGCACGATCGTCTGCATTGCCAGCACTTGCTACTTCAGCTGCTTGATGAGATTTAGAGAAACAAAGCTCTCTGCTTAGCTGACCTCCACTCCCCGTTCTCGTGTACACCGGCAACTTCCTTGCAATTTCGGCGAGAATTTGCCTCTGCACCTCCGGCCTCTCTTCATTTTCATAGCGTTCCTGGTCAGCGTAGGACATATGGTACTGGAAGGAGAAGGCATGAGAGGAGCAGTTACCCACAGGCAGCAGATAATATTTCATATACAGGCAAGTTTGGAAACGTTTTTACCTCCCACTCCTCCCTTCCTCTGGGGGAACACCAAATGTTCACATACGCACAACAATGAAGAAACCCCACTGCCATTGCAAATGCGCCCGTTTCCACCTGCACTGTAACATCTTCCATGAAAAGTAACAACCAAAACTGAAGGTCCTTACTCAGGAGACTCCAGTATGGCTAAGGAAGGTGCTCAGGATTTGGCTTGCGACTTGTTAAACGCTTAGAGATCAAAGACACTATAAATTTGGAAGTTTATAATTATCAATCCTGTGATTCTCAACATGAGAAATCCTATCGGGTCCTGGAACACCCGAAAAGGCAGCTTTAAAAGTTAACACATCTCTGATTTAAATGGTGCTCTTTGGGGAGTCAAAGGGTTTTCAGAGTGGCTAAATCTGATCAGCTATGCAGATCAACTAGACTGAAGGATTTTTGAGTTCTGTGTAGTGTCCCTGCTTTAGTTCTGCAATGAATGAAAAGTGCTTGGACTCTTACCTTTTTTCCTGGCTGCATCGGGAGAGTAAAAATAGACTTCCAATATGTCCACACAAAGAGCACAAAGAGAATATGGAATATTATAAGATAGGCCACTAAAAAACAAAACAAAACAAAAAACAGAAGCAGAGCAATGATTTCTTAAGCAAAAGTTTCATTCATGATGGGCATAATTCCAATGTTTCACAACAATGACCAAAAAAAAAAAAATTTAGAGTACCAACCAGCTTCGCATCACCAGAAAAAAACCAACAATCTCTTATCAAACATATTTTAGATTTGCCACAGCTGATACAATAAAACAAATCAGGAAAACATCCCTCAAATTGGGCAAAATCAGCCTTGTGACTACCGAGAAAGAATTGTAATCCACTAGACAGGACACCACCACGTGAAATCCAGCAGGCATCAGAGTGATCTCATTTCAACAGGTGACCTTTACTTCAAAGCCTTTGGGCATAAGCAGGCACACTGTGGCTCAGAAAACCAGAGGACAGCTATCCTTCAGCTACACAAACCAGCTGATTGGTTTTTTGGTCAAAGGACCAAACAGAGCTTTGAGACTTTCTAATGAGATGGGAAATGATCCGATACGCCTCACAGGAACGTCACGGATTGCGTGTCTGTCTGTGAGTCAGTGGTAATTCATTATTACGCTCTTAAGTTTGTTCGAGATGTTATCCTTACACTACACACAGGTGGGGCTCAGTCATTTTTAAATTAACGGGTAAGGAGATAAATCTTGCAACAGATTTAATTTTGTTGATAAAGCAATACAGCAGCATATGAGAGGAAGCTGACCTGGAGATGCACTAACAGATTAGGCAGCTAACAACTTTCTTCTGCTGAATAATCATTAACATCACGCTTCCCATCGTTTCTCTGTAACAGATTCAAATATCAGGACAGTTCTCCAGTGGAATTTACTTGATGAAGCAATCTGAAGGATCCTTAAGGTATCAGCTGGCATTGTCCTTCCTGAAACAATTTCCCAGCTGAAAACCACTACATCTACATCTATCCTTCATAACTCTGGGAGAAGAAACAAAGCTAAGAAGCCCCCTGTATTTGCCAAATGCCTCCAAAACACCTCCAGGAAAGAAGAGGAGGAATACTCAAATGGCCACTAACCCCTTCTTCTTAGAAGGTGACTGTGGCCTCCAACAACGCGCTGGTGGAAACAGTCTGACCAAGTGACCCTGCCGCTCTGCCCAACTCCTTCAGCAACCTCACGACGCTGCGCCTTGGACCTCAGAGCAACATCTGTCAGCCCGTACTACCAAACGCATCCGAGAACCGGTCAAGCCAAATAATAATGACACAGAAACCTTTGCTGTTAACTCATCTGTGGTAGTAACTGAAAGTTCTGTGTTACCACTCAATATGTGGTTAGTGGTCAGCAGAACCAAGCAAAAAATCTTTTGCAAAAACCTCCCTACAATAAAACATTTAAAATAGCTTCCACTGAAAGATAAAATAAAACTGGGGAAAAAAAAAAAAAAGCAGGTCACAGAATTAGTCTTTTCTGTTTAGCTTGTAAAAACCAGCTCTGAAAACATAAAACAGAGAGGGAGAAAAGGTGCCTGGGTGTATACAAATAGACATACATAGTTTGTTCTGAAAGAGTAAAAGGGATCAAAACCTTTTCATGTTCTTCTGCTTACACTGTGACTAAGCAGTGGCATTTCCCAATACACCCAAAAGTTACAGCACGTCTAACAATGCATGCCGCGTACTTCATTGTGCAATTACAGGAAGGAACCACTGAAAGGGTAGGTAAGTTTAAAAAAAGTCTGGAAGTATTTTTGATATTTTAACTACAATAAGGACTGGACGTCAAACGGTAAATTGAATGGACATACCTTTTTCCACAGGGTTGCTCAGAGTCACTGAAAAAGAAAAAAACATATGTCTATAGAGCAGATAGCACTCCCAGAGGAGTTTGTGACAAATAACATTTCTATTTGAAGTACAGCCATTTTAGGAACAAAACTTCAAATTCAACAGAGAAGGAGAGCCCACAGTTTAACATCAAATCAAAAGCATCCGTAACAATTCCTTGTTTACTCACGCAAATGACACCCACAACAAGATGTTCAGTAACTGTTACTTATACTGCGTCTTCCCTTGTTATAAAATATATTTTTCATGTTTGTACAATAGAAACATGACAAAAATAATCCACTGGTGACAGTGATGTGACAAGATGATCAGGGCTCCTCTAGCAACTGCCCGAGCAGCACCTCTATGCATGTGCATGTCAGCATGTCCTTGTAGCCTGCTCTGTACGCGTCTCTAGGTGGTCTCGATCCTCCACGGTAAACCATGCCCCAAGGCACTTCTGCATCGGCATAAATAAAAAATTACAAATTGTCTCAGCTTTGGCCTATTCAGCAACAAAGGATAGACTGTAATGACTCTATTTTTACACCTCCTACTAGCAGATTTTTTAGAGCCCCTCCTTACTTTACCGTAACGGTAGGAACAGTCCCTACTACCAGAACCACTTAGAGCACTCAGCAAAGGGTACATCGCTCAATGCCTCCTTCTACTGATTATTTTAAAATCCATCCATTACTTTAAAAGCCATTATCCAAGTTCAACAGAAAGAATAAAGACATCTTTCTTTAACTGAAAATGGAGCAGTTCTGTCATAGCTTGAGAGAAATTTGCTTGGAAGACAAAGATCGTTCATGGGACGGAGTCCTGCGATCAGCCCTGAATCTAACGGTTGCTGCACTGCACTGAAGTGTGCTGCTCCTTGGAGGAACAGAGGCATGAAAGGAAAATAATGGCCACGGATCATCTGCCAGAAGCACAGTAATCTTACAAAAATAAGATCACATTGTTGGAAGACACAAAGATTCGAGATATCACGCGTATCAGCAGACCCCTTCGGTAGCTCTGTTGGGCTGTACAGAAAAAGAAGCGATTGAGGGATTGGAGCCTTTTACTTCCAGCCACAGCCAGGGCCTGGAAAGAGACTCTGCTCTTCAAGACTCACTCTAACATCCTACTTGAGTAATGAACTTGGAAAACGTAACTCAGCATGCAAATCAAGAAGCCAACACATAAAGCCTTGCTATGTCAGAAATCTAGAAGAGAGATGATGTCCCAAGAGCTGGTTTGCAATGTGCCAACACTTAATGTTCAAATCCTAAAATAATTAATCTAGTCATTTCAACTTCGATACAGATAACCTCCTCCACACACAAATTAAATGTATGAGAAAGAAAGATGGGGCAAAAAAATAGATGGGTGTGGGCAAAGGAGTGATTTTAAGCTGCGATTCTAGGCAGTGAGAAGAGTGCCTGCCAGCTTAACCAACACTTGCAGAAGAACACAGGCCCAATCCAAACCCCACTTAAATAAGCAGAGTCTTTTCTAATAGCTGCACTGATACTTAACTAACACTAATTAACCAGTATTAAATATAACTGAATTTGCACAGCACTGCAAACAAAGCGTACTTCAAAAGACTGACAGCATTTTAGGAAAAGATTCTAAATTTTTTGTCACATGGTCTAATTGACAGTTACATGCACCTTGGAAATACCATTCCATGTGGACTCTTGAAATAAACAGCCCACAATCTCAGAGATGGAATAAAATGTCATTAAGTACTTGGGGGTTTTGCATAGCTGCCAATTAAAACAGATCAAAGAAGCTGCATTTCATTTTAGTCCCCATTGAGAGAAAACAATAAGTCTTACTGCATTGGCAACCCTAAAAAAAAAAAAAAAATCTGATTTGAATTTGCCATGCAGTACCAGAAGACAGCTCTTTTCACAGAAGCATCTCAAACTACCATTCTGAGAAACCTGGCTTCCTTGATCTGGCTTACAGTGTCCTGAAGAGAGAGAGCCACATCCTCCTCCTCACAATTTCAGAAGTCCAAGCTTTTCCCTCCACCTCCACCAACCCAGCAATCCTTTCTTCTAGTAACGGGTTATGCACACACACCGAACCAGAACAAAAACACAAGAAAGGTTGCAACTTATTATACAGTTAAACTGCTACATTAAACCATACAATTGCTAGTCAGCACCAAATATTTTCTTTCTAAAATTTACAGTTTTCCATGCTACTGTAACAAGTTGACTCATGAGTGTGATTTCGTGTAACCTGTTCTTTTTCCTTTTCAGAATATAAATAAAATGACTGCAATGCAGGGCACCTACTGATTTTTGTCATTGCCTTCACCAGAAATCACATCAGAACGTTATCATACGGCAAAAATCTGGACTTTCACTGCGGGTATAAATCTCCTTGTCTTCACAAAGGTCACTTCCCCTGGCTGACACCAGGACACACAACCCACGGACTCGTGACTAAATCAAAAGACCTGTAGAGCCCAGCCAGGACACACATCTTGGGGAGAAACAAGGCAGCAGACCACAAACCCCTGGCTCGTTAATCCCACCCTGGACGTCCTGCCTGCCCACCCGGCCGCTCGGGGCTGTGCCAGCTGCAGTTCCAGGGGGATGCGAGCACGCGGGCGCCTTCGCCAGCAACAAGTCTCGCGTGGGCTGCGGCCTCCACGGGTTCAGGTACCGGCAGCACCTGAGCAAGGCCGCCCTGGGCCAGCTGGGTGCGGCTGCCACAGCTTCCTCCGGCACGGAGAGGAAGAAGAAGAAGAAGAAGAATTCGTCCAGGCTCCGGAGGTGCGCAGGGGGTTGTACGTCCTGCGGGCGCTGTGCCCACCCGAATCACCGGGACGAACGGGGCTCCCACCCGCGCAGGCCAGCACCGGCCCCAGCTCCCCAAACCCCCGCCACCCTGCCCCGCAGCCGCTCACCCAGGCACAGCTCGCAGACGTAGGCGTAGTAGGACCAGAGGACGACGAGGGCGATGATGAGGACGGGCAGCCAGGAGAACGCCCGCTGGCAGCACCGCAGCCCCCGCGACAGAGCCATCTTTTGCCGCCGCCCGGCCGCGCGGGGCTGAGCGGCGGGAGGAGCTCGGAGCTCGGCTGAGCGGCCTGGCGGGCAGCGGCGGGGTTGGGCGCGGCGGGCGCTGCGGCGCCCCCTGGCGGCGCGGGCGCCGGGAGCGCGAGCACGGTCTCAACCGGCCGGGCTCCCACAGTGACCGGCAAAGGCCGCGGGGTCGGCGGGGCCCTCGGCCCAGGCCAGCGCGGCCACCGGCCCTTCCGCGGGCTCACCAAGCCAACCCGCGGCTGGTGGGCGGCCACGGAAAGCTGCTGCAGAGCTTGAGTTGCCCTGGGCAGTGGGACACTTCTATTTTCGACCCACGCGTAGCAGCGCTGCCGTGGTCCTACTAAAATGGCTTCCCGGAGGTGGGCACACAGTCACCTTGGCTCCTCTCACCGCCATCTGATGAAGTGGAACACGCTGCTTTTCTGAGACAGATCTGTCTCCGTGAAATAGGCTGAAGGCGCTCCTGGATTTCCCAGTTACATAGGCACAAGTCACAATAGCTCATTACTGGCCCGAATTTACGTTCGCCTGCGGTGTTCAGACTTCAGTACCAGCACACGGGTACCCAGCTGCCCTTGTCTCTCCTGGAAACACCCCGCAGAGAGCCCACACGAGCCTCTTCTTCCACCACAGCGTCCCGTGGCAGTTCACGTGTCTGCTGCACTCAGGTGTCCTTCTGCTGCATTCTCTCTGACTGATGAATCTTTTTATGGGTAATCACATAATTTTGTACTTTGTTCTATTAAGCTTATCTTGTTTTTCTTGTAGGACGATCCTGTCCTCTGCACTGACAACACCAGCTTTGAATTGCTCTCCAATTTCCTAAGTGCAAACCAAGGTTACTAGTAAATATTCATGGGAAGATCAGATTCAAAACAACCTGTGGAACAAAACAAGTATCCCCTCCAACAACCTGATAACACAGCATTTCATGTAAAAAAGAAGAAAAAAAAACAAACCAAACTACCCACTCCCCCAGTCTGCTCCACAACCCCCTTTGAATTCCTGTAGGAATCCTCCTCATTTCCACGTTCAGGAATGTGTTTTGAGTTAAGGCTTCAGTTAATTAAACCCACTATATTGCCCCTGTTAAGTAAATTAGTTTTCTCATCAAAAGAGCAATTTATCTAACAGAACACACTTCTGATAAAACCCTGGTGTAACTTACCACACTTTCCAGCCATTTCATTTTTTTTTCCCCTCAGAATTTGTTCTAAAAACTTTGTTAGTATCAAACCTGCAGGTCTGCACTGCTGCCATCAACTTTTCTCTCTCTCTCAGTATAAGCACCACATTTGCCATTCTCCTGCCCAAATCCCTGAATTTAGACATCACCTACAAATCCTTAAACCACATTTGTAATCCCATATTTAGTTCTTCCAATATTTTCAGATGGAGATGATCTACAACCTCTGATTTTCACGAAGAATTTGTTTGCTAATAAGGCAACAGCTCTCTTAACCCTTTCTCTATCCTGCTCATAGTCTACACAGTCCCTATTCTCCTCTTCTCCAGGCTACTAATCTCCTTCTTTAACACAAAACCTGAAATTCGGCACTTGTTTTATGCGTGTGGTCCAGCTTAACCAAGCTTTTGGATAGTCCCTACTGTAGCAAAAGTGCTTTTCAGATACCATAACATATGTTGGCCTGAGCTGCATGTAACCCTAAACACAAAATCTCAGATATCTGACGTAGATTGTGAAATCCACAGTCTGTGTTTTTTACATACATACATATATATATATATATATATGTATATATATATATAGTCGATGGAAAGTGAAAAGCCCTCTCCGGGACATTCAGGGACGGGGTTCAGGACACGTACACTTGGTGTTTTGAGGATTTGGAAGAGGAAGATGTGAATGCCTGCTTGCTTTCTCCTCCTGGCCCACGCTATGTAGAGCTAAGAAGCCAACAGTTTTGCCAGCAATAGGTTTTTATAAACAGTGACATTTAAAAATAATTCTTGTGAGCTAAATGGGTACCTGAAGCAACTCACAGAATTTCCTCTCCTAAAAATCTCAAAACTGCCCATCATATGGATGGGAGGCACAGCACATCCATTTTTCACACGCGTGTGAATATAAAGCAGAAGGTGACCTCTCCGACAGACAGCAATGGAACACTGTAAAAGTGACCAGACATTTTCGGATAATGCCTCTGTAAATAAAATTAAGACTATTTTTTTTGTTCAACAGCCAGTTTTTCTATGTGTTCTAAGATCCACATGGATTATCTTCAAAATTCTTTTGTTTCATGGGCTTCCAGGGGAGACTTAGTCATATAAACATGAGCTCATCTGAGGTAAGAGATTCCCAAATACAGCTCTTTAAAACAAAAATAATCATGCGACCTTGAAATCTTGTGATTCTTGTAATGTATTTTTTTGCACTTGTGGTTCAAATGGTAGCTCCCCATTTGAAATTGCCAGCTAGAATTAGATATAACTGGCATAAGCTACCATGTGCCCTTTTCAGAAATCAACACTACAGATGTGATTCAAAATAAATGCTGAATCTAAAGTTGAGCTTCAGCCAGTTTCACAACGTAAAGCAAGTTCTCTCTGGATGCACAGCCTCCCCGGGCTCCACAGCAACTGCAACAGTTGGAAGTAGCCCGACCTAAGAGAGCAGTTTAGGAAGAAGTGGGATTATCCTAAGTAATATCTATAAGTTTAGTTCTGACCATGGGCAGTTTCCTGCTCATACACATCACACACAACTCTTTAAACAAAGAAGCAAACTTCTGCAGAGTTCAGAAAGCTGTTATTTCATCCACACGTGAACCCGGCTGTTTAAAGCTACTGTCAGACTGCAGCACTAAGGAAGGCAAATAAGAGATCAAGTACTAGCAGCTTTAGGGTAATTTAAATAAGGCTTAGCATCACTGGCTTTTTCTTGAAATACCTAACTTTTTGGGTGCTCAAAGAAAGGCAGGGGGTGGTGACTCACCAGTGCCGTAGAGAGGCTGGGCATCAGGAAACACGTCATTACAGAGAGCTGTAGTCTGAAGACTGGAGCAAGACTGACACCAGCTACGATGGCACTGGCTTTGTCGCTGGTCCAAAAATAGCTGAAATACATCAGGAAACAAAATAAACTCAGGAAACAAATGCCAGTTTTTACAATTTACCTACTGCAGAAAAACCCAAAGGACTACATGTACCACTTTCATATGAGAAACAGCTCTTAAAAAATTACAGATGGTAGAAAATGCTCAATTGTGTTGTCCTGTAAAAATAAAACCACAACTGGAAAATGCAGTTTATATTTCCAGTGTTGAACATGAAATTGTGCACAGACTAGAGAAGGCATTTCAAAATTATATTCTAATCTGGGAAATCAAAGTTGTGCAAGTTACTTTCCCCACTGTTCATTTCAAAATCTTGCTTAAGCTTGTAATACATGCAAGCCCTGAAGGTGTGTGGAAAGATGGCTCCAAAATGAGCCAAACCTTGTGAAGATCTAACTTCTCAAACTACTTTTGCCCTAGTGTGTGTAAAATAAAGGTGTAACCTTTTCTTAATGTCAGACATATTTATCTCTGCGTAGGTTACACATGCTTTTGCTTATCAGTGACTGAGATATCCAAGAAGATGCGATAATCCATGACCTAAAAAGGGAACAAAAACCAACCTCAACTGGCAGCTGAGAGCCCTGCCTTCTGACCTCCCTGCTGATCTGAAAAAGGCTTGTGGGCCTTGAGGCTGGCCCGTTTTGTCATTTATTGTAGGAAAACACAGCAACCCTCCCCACCTTGATGGTATCTTGGACTACCGCATACCGTACTTGTAGGTAAGTAGATAAATCTTGTAACACATGCTAAGTCTAATCGTATCAGATTTGGGCCTTCTATCAAAAATGCCGCACCCCAGCTCACACAGAGGAGTTAAGACCAAGCTTTTTCAGAAAAATGGAAATTAAACAGCTGATTGCAGAGGGGAAAAAAAAAGAGAGCTGGTCCAGAGATCGGCCATGCAGAGCTCCATAACTACTGATTAACATCTTGGCTGTCATCCTGGTTGTTGTTTGTATTCGCCGCAGCATGAACCACAGCTTACACAGTTTTCAACGGCAGTCGCAGTTGTTGCTGTAGCTGGAGTTTTTCAAACAGGCCTGAATTCAGCAATCTTGTTTGACTGCTGTCCTGTCAGGAAGTTCAAAGGACTAGCAGGCCAAAGAATCGGGATTAGGAAATACTTCTACAAAGAAAAAGTAGATGCAAGTGGTCATCTTCAGACTTCACAAGAGATCCTATTATTTTTACCGGTGACTTCTCAGAGTCTTATTTTATAAAAGCTCTCCCTTCTTTTCCACATTTTTACAGCTAAGTACTTGGAGATGGTGAAAGTGTAAAGAGGATTCACTGGTAGTAACCTATGAGCAAGCTGTATTTCTGTTATATTCATTAAGAACTCTCCACTACGTGTGATTAAAGCTGCCACATTTACACATTAAACCTTCTCAGCAACCCCAGGAAAACCAATTTTTTGTTACTTTCAGCAGGACTCCGCAGCGCTGTACTGAGACTCCTGCATTTTACATGCGTTTGTGCACACATACCATGGTTCTATCGTACATTTACCCACATAATCTGTACACAACATCTTGATACTATCTTGCAGTGGACAAAGTAAATTAAGGAAACCACTAGAACTTACTCGATGTAAATCAGCAGAGCTCTAATGAAGTGAGTAGAGCTGTCTTTGTACATACCACTTTTAAGATCTCTCTCTGCAGCTCTAGGACAAAATTTAGATTTAGACAATTAGTCTAGCACTGAAATTGAAAACAAAGTGGGCTTTTTCCCCCTCAGGTTTCCTAGCTTTCTTTGTCCTAATCGGGAGTCCGAGTCCTGCCTTGCTGTAAGCTGCAAGCTGCACACGTGGTGTCGTTGCTCTTGGTCATCCCCTGCTTCCTTGTCTCTCAGATTTCTCACCCATCCCATCCTCCACTTTAAAATTTTATCATAACTTAATGTGGAAATATGGGCAGGGTAGATGGACACGTAGCAAGGCCGACCAGCCCGGACTGCAAGCGAAGCCATTTAAAATATTACAAAACTTTTAATTGCCACCAACTGAAAAAGTGGCCATTTGCAGCAAAATTTGTCTCATTCTTACAAATGCAGTTATTTCCAAGTACACAGGAGCATATGGTGAGCAAGTGCTCGCACCATTAGAGGGTGCTGGAGTCCGCGCAATACCCATCCCCAGTCGCGTCCATCCGGCTGAAGAGCTGCTGGTTCTCCACGGGGACAGGACGCTGACCTACACGGGTCTCAGTGCTGGTAACTACAGAGAGGGATCACTGGGGATGAACGATCATCATCTTGTTTTGTCACATTTATAGCCTTGCCCGAATATTGTTTGAAATATTTCCCCACAACTATTGTCTTTCTATACTCCAGAGAGATTGGAATTGCCATCAAATGCACAGATTTAGGTTAAAAGTCCCATGAAATACCATAAATGTGACATTTTCTATTTTTTAAGTTCTTCATTTTGCACCCTAAATAACATCCTTTTAATTAGATAGTTGATATATGTCTCTCCATATCTTTTAAAGGCAAAACTTTAAACCAACTCTCATTCTATATACCTACACCAAACCTGTCTTCACCATCCCTCTTCCTCCCCTGCAATTATCAGGTGAATCCTCAACTTTTGACACAGACATTTGCCATTTGGCACCAGACTAACTTCATTAGTTGGCAGTAACTAAGTGTACTAACCTAAGAGATGGGCCTCTCAAACAAAACAGAAGTACCTCCCAAGCCAAAAGGCTTCACCAACCCAGAGCCCTGCTGCAAACAGCGCTCAGAAGGTTTTAAAAGAGCATCCCATGGTCTCTTCTAACGGCCTGGCCCACGTGGCCCCGGCTGGCAGCCCCGCGCGTGCCAGCCCAGCTCTGTTCTCTGACATCCACGCGGAAGTGGGAACAATGTCTGTTAGAGCAGATCCCTGACAGCACTGCGGTCATTTTGATCCCCAGTTCCTCTGTGGACCCAGTCGTCTCGCTCATGTGAGTACTGTAGCAGGACAGACAGCTTCTGGTTTCTAAAACAGCTGTATTCTGGCATTAGTTTTTAAAAAAATCTTTTTCAATCAATCTCCAGTATCTTTTTTCCCCTCACACTACTGAACTTTGAAACCAGATAAACACCCTTCCAGCCAATTCATTATTTCCTTATCTTTTAAAACAACCTATTGTGGAGCTTTGAGTCCTCTGCCCATGGTGAAGCTTTGGCAAAACTCAGGTTTTTTAAGTCTTTGCCATCTTTCAGGAATGAGATGTACACAATTATGCAATTCTTTAGAGTTCTGTTTTAAACCATTAAAACAAGTATGTGGTCTCAGAGATGCACAGAAGAGAATGACATTTTTGTCATCGCACCAGATTTTGCAAATTGATTTTTTGCAAACCAATTTACTTGATTTTCTTTGTACCTGGTGGGACAGGATTTCAGAGCTGAACAGCAGTGCGGAGTGTAGGCAGGCAGCATCTGCCATGTGTAATTTTTTAATTTCCTGGTAGCAGCAATTCTTACAGGCACAATAGCAGGTTTGTTTATTTTTTGTTCTTCATCAGACCTTTTATTAACATTCTGTTAGATCTCCTGTCTGCACCTGGTTTGGTAGTGACTGAGTATAATGGCATCTTTGCCCTGGGCTCTTGGAGTCGGTGCATATGGATGGGGAGGGCAACAGATAATATGGATGCAAATTTCAAATTACTCCTTTCATCCCTGAGGCACTTAAAGAGGGCAAATCTCAAGGAAACAGGGAGAACAGCATGACTGTGCTTTTAGTTCCTACTGAAGGTATAGAGTTGAAAACACCATTCATGGTCCTTGCAGTATTTTCCTTTGCAAGAGAACGGAACACAAACTCACTTCAGTCAGGAGTACCTGCACTCTCTTGATGAAAGCTCAGCCCGGTGGCAGGTCACCAGGAGCACTGTATTTACCAGCCAGAGCTTGAACAAGAGCCGTCACTTCCACAGGCTCAAGATACAAGAAATCCAACGTGATGGTCTTTCTGGTGAGCACCCATTGACGATCACCGGCACAGAATACACACTGATTTGGACGAATCACTGCAAGGAGCGGTCTTTAACGAACTGAGAGGAAGGCATTGTCAACATTCAAGTCAATGTTCTCTTGCCTACAGAACCACCTTATGGAAATAGCAACTGTCTTTTCCTATCTATGTAATTTTGTCTATCTTACTGGAGGTGTTGGGGTTTTGGTTTTTTTTTTTTGAATGGTTTCGTACTGATAAAACCCCTACATAGCCCACCTCTGAAAGTAAAACACAAACTGAGCCTTCTGAGCTGAAGAGATTTATCAGGTTTTGCACTTCCTAAGACAGAGAGTCTTCTTGAGCAGTAGTGTACATACTTCTCTAGCTAACTGCCGCAAATCTTCCACTCCAGTCAAATACCTGATACATACCAGCGCTGCAGAAGTCTCTCAAAAATACTGCTACCTCCTCCACAAACTGCCAAGAGAGGCTTTGTAAGAAAAATTAGATTCATTTTTAGGTTTTTTTTTTTTTTTTTAAATCATTGCAATGATTACTGACTTGATGTGTTTTCTTACTCTCTTCTCCACTGATGCATACCCATCTCCTGGAGGATGCTCCAGTCTCATTTACATCTGATGGTTCTTCCAAACTTCAGAACTTGTGTCAGTCTGGTAATTAGTTTGAAGACAGAATTAATTAAATGGGATTGCTAGAATGAATTCCATAATACCCTGGGAAGTCTGATATTTATAATCAGCTATGTAACTGTTGCTAGGATACTGGATTCATTTACTTTTTTGAAAAAAAAAAATATTAAAATATTTGCCTTTCTGAAACTACAAATCCAAGATATACAGAAGTTTAGTTGATCCTATGAACAATTTTTTGGTACTTTCATATATAAGTAATGACTCAGAAAACATATGGGAAAACCTACAAGAATCTACTAATATATCTATCAGATATATTCCTGAGAAGGAGGATGTTATAGCTGATGAATGTTCTCTTCCATGATCTTTTTCCTCTGTTAGCCTATCTGAGCTGCGTATACACCGACAGCACTGCACACACAGAAGACAATAAACATCTATTAAGTATCTTAGATTGAGTTTGTACATCTGACAGTAACAGATCATCCTCTACAGCATAAAAGATACCTAAGATTGAAATATAAAGGACTCAGTGATGAAGCTTAAGCACCTTAACTAGAACAACTGGACCAAATTTCAGGTTTTGCCCTCAGGCTCTTTTTCTCAGTTTCCTACCTCTGGCCCCACAGAAAATACCAGATAGTTCTGCTCTCTCTGCAGAGCTCAACTTCAATTACTTTTAGAAGGTTTTATCATCTTTAATTGTCATTTATCCAAGTTATAATTATGTAATCCTTTAATCTCATTTCAAAAGTCAATCATGAGCTCTTCCCTACTGTTTTCTTTTCACAATGTTCAACCACGTCAGCAGTGACAGAGACTCCAGCACAACTGTGATACATGCAGAGGATAATTTTCTAGTGGTAATCATCTAGAGATGTGTCTTTTCAGCTGTCCTTAACAGCCTCCTTTAGTTCACTGCATTGCTCTCTACATAGTATTCTAATGGATAAAATGGTTAATTTGACTATGTTTTAGAGATAACATCTATTTTCTTCATTATTATTTTGCCTTCAATTCCAATGTACATTTCCTTCTCTTTCATTATCTGATAGCGACTTTGGGGTAGAGAGCCTGGGGGTACAGAGAATTCTATAACTGATGAGATGTAATTAAAGCAATCCAAAGAAAAGACCATGTTATCCACATGGCTTCCTTCCTAAACTTATTTTCAATTGCCAAAATGTTGGTGAAAGTCTGGTTGCACCAAAAGCGATTTCCAAAATCATTAATTAATTCTTCACTTCTATTTCTCCATCATTTTTTTTTCCTGTTTATATTCCATTAACCAGAGAGTAAAGAAGATTTGGTGGGTATTGTGTAATTCCAGTTGTTCTCTATTCCTAGCAGAGACTATTTCTGTCTTCTAATCTGGCATGTCACCTATCTTAGCTTCAGCCCTGAGTAACAGCAAATTCTCTTCACTGGGATACAATTGAGTCCATCAGTGATGAATGCTCTGTTCAGATGGTTATGAATCTCCAACAAATACATTTAATATAAAACTAGGATACTTTAAAATGCCTTCAATTGTCAACTTTAGTCTTCCATTAAAAAAAAAAAAGGCGTAGCGACTGTTGCTGGTTAAACCCACCTTTGCCAGCCCACGTCCATCTTCTCTTGCCTTATACAAGCTCCAGCTAGTCTAGATTCTGACTGCTAAGGATGTAACGGGTGTTGTGAATTATAGCTGATGACCCTGAGAAAAATGCAATTTATCGTCAATTGTCCATTATAATCTGTGGGAAAAACAAAATACTTTTCTTGAAATGCTGTGTGAAAAACAAGTTTTGGCCCAAAATTTTCGGAACATAATATAACCACTACATTCACTCTTCTCTTGTAATGCCGATGAGCCCCAGGAGTACTCATAAATATTGGCAGACTGAAGTAGGTAGTATTTTGCCAGTTTTTTTCCTGCTAAATTGTAGTTAGTGTTTTTAACATAGTGATACATAACAACGCCCTTAATGCTATTCCTTGGAACTGCATCCTGAAATTCTGTTTCAACTCACTTAGGTCCTAGGACATGTAGATCAGCTAGCGATATTGCTGCCAAAAAATAGTTAATGAATTTGCTGATAGACCCCAAGAAGGCGGGGGTCTGCATTTCAAGCAGCTGCATTTCAACTGTAGGAGGATGAGGAAAACTCATTTTTGTACTTCCAAGTTTTATTCACTTTTGTTCCATGTATATCAGCAAGACTTTCATTTAAATATAGCGTTCAAGATACCCTATTTCTAAAATTCTCATAAAACCAGTTTTTGTGCCCGTACCAAGCTCTGTTCATACTCAGATGCAGGTGGAAGAAGACAGCTGAGCCACCCTGCAGACATATCCTTCTAAGACTTCACAGGAGGCTAGGAACCTGTTGCTTTTCTTTCAATAATTAGTTCACAGCCAGTTCATGATGATGTTGAGATCTAAAATGGCATTTCAACTCAACTGGTATTTGTCTCTTTATCTGGACACTCTCTAGATTAACACTGTCACATTATTTCAACAGAAGTCTTGTGAATGAAAAAGTGAAATGAAGTGGGGAGGTAGAACACATTTATCACCATGGCGACATTACTTACAGCTTCTGGTCTGCTGTTATCCCAGTTGTCAAGTCTGTTCCTCACACTTGTATCAGTGTACAGTTTGCTTCTTTCCAGTTTCTGCTAGGAGACAAACGTATTTTGGAATACTTGTAGAGAACCATACACAGAGTCAGTGGCTACATTGCATCAGGGATGACAGATAGATTATTAGCGCATCAAACAAAACTAAGCTCGTGAGATGCTGGCTGCTGTGGAAATAGCACAACATCACAGCTGAGACCTGGGCACCAAACACGGACCTGCCCGGACCCTTAGCACGTTGAGTCACAAGTTGTATGTTTAAAGTATCGGACTTCTTATGGTTACTGTTTTGTTCAGGACAACAGCCCACACATGGGTATTATCCTGTTTTTCAGCCTTCTAGTTCAGTTGAAGTTCTTTCTCCCAACAAAACCTTTTCACCCCAAATTGAAACCACGGCTAGTGCAGCCTTCTGAACCACTAATGAGATGTGGCTGTGGGAATCCTCAAGACCAGTAAGTTTGAATCTTAAAAGATATTTGTGTTTATGTAGTGGAAATATGAGAAAGCATATTTTGACTAATGGTATCACCCTAGAGAAACATACTTGTTATAAATATGTTCCATTGCAATTGCTGGAAATCTCACAAAATCGCCATAAACAGGACTTACATCAATGTTTCTGCTTGACCTTTCTGGGAGAATAAAAGTACCTTCTGGGAATGCAAAACAAATTAATTTTTTGGAAACAAAATGAGTACTACAGCTCTTCCTCTTTATAAAATGGAGCCCTGATATAGCTGCTGCTGCTTAGTAACAGTTCCTCCAAACGATCCATAAAAGCACCAGATGTAAAGGTGCACACGTGTGTTTCTTAACTCCAGGCTCTGATGCAAGACTCAGAAACACTCATGCTGCGGGTATAAGAATTTGAGATCTCAGACGAACAGCATTTTCAAAATGAAAACCATATCCTTCTAGACACGGATAAGCTTTGCAATCAGCTCCCCTGACATTCTTGCCTCTGCCAGTTGATGTGTTGTTGGAACTGCGATAGCTGTTGCATACCGTTTCCTGGGGCTTCCCGACAACAGCTAGCTCTCTTCTACATTTTCCCCCTAGGAGAAAGAGATCCTGTCTAGCACAGAAAACCTGCTAGAAATAGTGTGATAAAATCCAAAGCCTTTGAGAAATTGGTTAACCTACAAAAATACTACCAGCACCACCAAAGTCCAGTACATTTAATAGAGCCAGAAGGGTACCAAGACACAACGCAAATAATAGCATTTCTGCCCACAATTAAATATTATAGATAAATGTAAATGCAGAACAGCACTAGCACTGAGAAAACTGCATTTTTCTCCCTTCAGATATTATTCCAAATGACCTGTTAATTTGGATTAATTATGACAATCCAAACTAAAGCATTTTATAATACCAAATAGCCAAAAAGACTATCAGTACTGCCACTAAATCCCATTTTTTTTAATACATTCCTAGCAGCAGATGCAGTATGTTCACATAAGGAATACTATTAGTCCCAAAGTGTAACCAAGCTGCTAGGAACATCCTCATCTCTTGCAGCCAGCGCCTGCTGAAGCGGTTTGATCCCCTACCCACCTCCTCAAGTCAGTGAAGTAAGAAACATGAATCCCTCATTGCAACATCCAGTTCCCTCACACAGTTCCTTTTAAAGAGAAAAGGAATTAGAATTTCTAATGCATTTATTACCCAACAATCACAAAAAAAAAACCAACCTCAAAAACAACCCACCACGTTTGGCTTGCAGAGCCTGATAAAGCAAAGCGAGCGACTCCTTGCCCCATGCCAAACCATCCCGAGCAGAACTCTGTGCTGGCAAGCAGGTTTAAAACCAGCCGGGAGCCTTGCCAGCACGAGCACAGAACCAGTGCGTTTCTAGATCGGCTCTTCCTCTGCGGCCTCTGCCAACTCGCTCCCATCGCCTCAGCAGAGCAGAGACAGAGCTCCTTTGCTTAACCCTCTGCGACAACCTGGCAGAGCTGAAAGGCCGCCTCTCACCGTCTCGATAGGAAAAATCTCATTTTTCGTAAAATGTCAGGGACTGGAGAGTGTGGGTTGCACAGCAGCATTTGTGCAATCGTTAGCAAACACACACTGTTGAGATTTTCAAAAGACAGCCGTAGATAGAGTTATTGGTGCTCACCTCATCCTCCAACCCTCCTCTCCTTCCTCACTCTCCACACATCCACATGTTAAAATTAAGGGGGTCTTAACAGATCCGTAAGTGGGATATACCCAAGTGTTTCCAATTTACCCTCAGTGAACTTGAATGAAAAACATTTGAAAATGAAATTCTGGGTGAAATCTTACAGCACTGCTACAGCATATGGAGCTAATTTCAAATAGCACTTTGATAATGTCATGATCTGTTAGAAAGTGTTCACCTTATACTGCAGATATTATAAACTCGGTTGCCTCACTCGGTATATGTTCATCTTACGATCCATAAGAAAGCTATTTAGTGGATTGTGAAATACGAACTTTGGCCAGAGCTAATTTAGAAAAATCGTTACACTACGGATGGTGCAGCTTGTTTCTTGTGTGAGATTCATATTATGCAACTGTTCACAGCTAGTAAATTCACATCTAATAAGCTGCAAAAGTTATCAGATGAAACACAGCCCATTGTAATCCCCACATGAAGTAAATAACTGATGAAAAATTAGTTCCAGCACGTGTAACAAATATTTTTGCAAACAGCATCTGATAAAGGAATTGGCTTTATTAACAACTAACTTATTCACACAACGGAGAAAACGCAAAAATCTGTTCTATCTCTACAGGCCACAGCATTTCTTAAGTGCTTACCAGGAAATAAAAAGACTCAACTGGAACAAGAGCACACACAGACCGCATCTCCTGGCAGGCATATAACTTGGCACCAGGAACGCAGGGGTAGAAAGATGCTGAGGTAGAAGGGATTTGCAGGATCCTTTGCATTTAAAGTCAAAGAAAGCAGTAAATTTACACCCCGCTTCTTGAGACAAAACAAGCACCAGCAGCTCCTACCACGGGTCCAACTAACTTCTGGTTCTTCTAAACCCAGGCAGGCAGCAGTAACACCCAAAGGGCTGGTCTAGCAGCCAGGGCAAACGCTTGCTCGCAAGCACGAATTTGTGCTCACGTTGGGCCTTCCCCCCTGCCATCGGCAGGACGGAGGGTGGTGTGAAGCTGGCTATGGCAGATTCATGGTCCTCAGAAGATCCCCAATTTGTAGGCAGTTCTTAAGAGCCTCTTGATTTCATACGCAACACAGGGTGAAAGAGTACAGAGAACAGTAAGTTTGCAGGCACTATAAATTGTGTTTTCAGAAGCACTGCTTCAAATCTGCAGCACTCTCAGAAATCTACTTCTTTGCAACGCACCAAAATAAAGTCCATTGCTGAATTTGTTTTAGAAGTGTTTGCTGTGTAATACTTGAGACATCGCTCGCGGTCCCCAACGTAACAGCAAGGCTAACGTGGTTTCCCTTCAGCAAGTTTCCAATAAACAATACACGAGCAAACAGCAACACCCAGGAGTTCACACACTAGTTCTTGTGCCATGCACCAGAAAGGATACTCAAGAGCAGATCCGATAAAAAAAAAAAATAAAAAAATCAAACTATTCAGAAGAGCAGGAAGCTCAAGCAGTTGTTTGGGGCTAGAGCAGCTATAGAAACCATCTACCATACGTAGTGATTGCTCCAAGCACCGCGGAGTCTGCTGAGAGGTTTGAGCGAAAGGCAGCAGGTAGAGGTAGAACCAGGTAAATGTGCTGACACGAGAATGAGCACTAACCTAAACAGAAACCTCATTTCACCAAGTGCTGAGTCCTGGGAACTTCACTCCATTTTTCTCTTGCTTTCACAAACTTCCACTATTGTTATAAACAGCTGGAATAAGAATTAAGAAAGGTCTTTCAAGATTTAACCCTCAGAAAATCAGTGTTTAGCCTTGTACTAGGGAGAGCCTCATACACCAGAGCTGCGAGAAATTTTGTTCAGTTGTGACAGATTTTTTTCTTTCCCTTTCTTTAAGTCAGGTCCTGCAGCAACACTTCTCCCTGGCAGACCAGAGGTTTCTCAGGTACAGGCAGGAACAGCCCCTTTCCTCTCCCTCATTTCTCCTTTACTCCAGCAGCAATTCCTCTGCCTCTGAAGCCTGTCCTCTTTTCTTGCCAAAGAGAAAGGAATGACAAAAGCATTCAAAGAAAAAGAAAAACAGAGAAATCCCAAGCCTCGTGTGTGACATAAAGAAAACAATTCACATGATCTTTATTTTTGTAACCCTCGTCCTCCTCTCACCCCCATGCCTGTTGTTATCACTCAGCGTGTTATTGTTATTACTTGAAATTTGTTTTTAAAAGTGCCTATCCAGAGCTGGAGGTGCTTGAACACACATTGAAAATATACAAAACATATGTCTAACTTAGCCCTTGCGTTCCCTGAGGAAGGGCTGGTATCCTCTGTAGTGCACTCAGCACACTTATGGCATGAACAAATTATAAACAATAATAATAAAGAATAACTTCTGCCTATTTATCTGTTTGGTCTATGAAACTGATCTGTCAGTGACCCTGAAAACTCGCGGTGACACACACTGCGGTGGAGTTAAAACCAAGCTGCTCTTTCCATTATTTTTTTTTTCCGAATAGCTTGAGTCAAAATCCCAGGGTAGGTGACACAGAGCGACCCTCCGGCTTTTGATGTGAATGGGAAAGGATTTGTCTTTTTATATCAAAGCTAGCTGGGAAGAGGAGGTGGGTGGCCATGAAAGGGAAAAGCCATGAAATTATCTCCATTGGTTTATAAGAAACAGCCATTCGATGGGATTTTGGGAGGGGGAAACCTTCTGAAAAATGTGCTGGTGTGATTCCTCCAGAGGCCAGCACATCTGAGCCAAACGCTCGTATCAAGTGAGGGGGGCAGGAGAAGTTCTTCACTTAATTGAGAACACACTTGTTTGCAGAGTTCAATGTCGGGAACTCCAACATTGTTTTTAAAAGACAGAGTATTGTGTAGGTGTCGGAATTCAGAAGAGGCAAAACAAAAATGGATGGAAAAAGGCAGCTGTGATGATTTAACTCTCCAAACACCTTGAGCTCTTTCCCTTCCTGCGCCCCACCAACTGGATCTCGCTCTTCTCTCTTGGCTGCTGCTAAGAGAAGCAAGCCCGTCTCCTCTGACCCTCTCCCTGCTCGCCTCTCCAGCACGTTCCTCCTCCAGCAGCCTCCTCCTGCCTCCACCCATTTACTGCATCTCGCCCTTCTTCCCTGCTGCCTCCCAGAGCCGCTTCCCCGGCTGCTGCTGCCGAGCCGACGCAAAGCCGCCTTCGTGATGCACCCACACCTCCCCGTGCTGGTCCTGGCAGCACCAAAAGGCTTTGTGGCAGGACTGATGGTCAGAAAAGGAGACGAGTTTCTGGCAGGTGATGTTCAGGTCAACAGTGGCACGCGACTGCAGCAGGCAGGAGCCAGCCTTCCCGCAGTCTTTGGCACCACAAGATACATCAGATTTCTAGAGTTCTCATGGGTTAACTTAGGAACTAGCTATTCTTCACACAGGCAAACCCAAGTGGTATCTTCGTGCTGTACAGAGCCTACAGCCTATGTCTCTGCTGCTCTACCTTAGGGGTCTCCTGAACACAGAAGTAAAAGGTCACACTGCCACTGCCAGTTCTAATAGGATACAAAATCAAAAAAGACATCACTAGGAAAAAAAATCTTTTACAAATTCTGATCATTTTTCACTACTAGGGCAAAGTTTGTGTATACCAGTGGGAGTCCTGTCAAGATACAGACAATCTGAAGCAAGAGGCTGAGGGCAACTAGTATCCTCACATTTCAGACTTCGATTGCTGCTGGTCTGACGCAATTACAGTTTTGTATCCTTGCTTTTGAGATTGACAAATGAAGACAAGGTAGGCCTGCACAACTCAAATCAAGTTAAAGTTACCTAAGTATCACCCTTATCTGCCAGATGATGCCTTGGTTCGTTTAAACGCATTGTAAAACCAGAACAGAGTAAAACCATTTTAAGATACGAGTTTTTCTCACAGGTTATAATATTCCTAGTCCTGATCAATAAGCTAATTTACCTATGCAAAGGTGATGACTGAGGATTAATTTTAGTCAGAAATAATTAATCATTATTACAAGCCACTTACAATGCCGAGGTACACCTAGTCATTACAACTGGCCATGGTTGAAGCAACTGAACTAGTGTAATTCTGATCAAAATATTCTATAGTATTTATTTTTCTAAAATGTGTAATTTTGCCTGTTCAACACTTACTTTCTCTCTACAGAAAGAAAGCTGTCTTTCGTCACAGCTGACTCAGCAGCAGAACGATTTTATAGTACTTCTGACTTCAGAAAGATAAGGAGAGAGAAGCAGGTACCAACAGGGTAAAGGAGGCAAGGCAGAAAGGCAGATTCAGGTTGATGTGATGTATTCTTTTGCGTGAGGCTTTTTATCTCACCATTTATATCTTGGCTGCCTTTACGGTAACAACTGTGACTCCTTCTTCCCATCATCACACAGTTTAAATTGATGTACCACTTCTCTCAGAGGAATTTTGCCAGGAGAGAGAACACAGGAAGAAGAACATTTTGAATTGGAAGATAATTAGCACAGTTTTACATAATAAATTAAATGACTAAAGCTTTTGAAAGTCTCAGTTAAAAGGTGACCCAGCAGAATACTAAGTGCTCAGCGGCAGACATTTTCCTTACAGTGATACTGAAGGATAAGAATGTGTAAATATCTCTATTTTAATCACACTAATTAAATCACAACAGGTAACCGGAGTTGTATCATGAACGAATACCTCTGGCACAAACACATTTTCTTATATATCGCATATTCCCCTTGCCAACTCAAGACATGCAGATATAATGCCACCAAAACCCACTTTCATTTAATTATTGTAACAATACTAACATGAATCTCACAATTCATGGGAAGAAATTTTTCACTTTGTCTTAAATGTTGATATGCAGGAAGGGGAAATACTGCAGCACCCCAAAGAGAAATGTTACAACTTGCTCTCACCCAATGTCATCGTGATATTTAGGAGTAAAAAGCAGTATCCCAATTTTCTGTCATAAATATTGTTATGAAAATGCAAATAGTGGGGATAAAGGGCTGGATTATTTGACTAAATACAGCATATGGTATTATCTTGTGGTTGGCTTGGTTTGGAATCAAATTAGTTTTTCAAACTGAAAAACCTCTAAGTTTCAGTCCAAAGGTTTGCCAATCCCTTGCAGCCAGTAATTTATTTTTTTATCAGTTTAAGGACCAGAGTGGAAACGAGTTCTCCGATTTTCTTAGATTTCATTTAAAAGCAGAAAACATCTCACAATGTTTTTGTAGGCAGCTCAGAAACATTTAGCAGAACTGCCAGTTTCAACTAATACATTAAAATAATGAAAAAAAAATAGGAAGAATTTATGTGTAGTCTGATTGCAAATGCTATTTGTTATGCTCAGGTATAACAATCAGATACAGGTGTTGCTCATTAACATCTATTGAGAGATTATCAGTATAACCAGGCTATAGAGAGATGGGTTGAAATAAAAAACTTAATCCAAACTTGTGGTATTTCAGTTCTGAATTTTTCATCCCCTTAGGGGTGAGGCTAAAGGATACGGAATCTGGATCTAGTTCTTAATTTTGTGGCTTGGTCTCTTTTCCAGTTCCCACAGAAACATGTTCATCAAGATCTCCTGACATTTCTCTGCATTTTTTTATTCCTTTCAATGATAATTTGAAGCAAGCCCTGCCTTTTTCCCCATAACATTATGCTTTTTATACGACTGCAGCATGTAAACACTAAAAAATGCAAGCATAGCAACTCTGTGAAATACATAGAAACAAATGTTAACAGAACAGCCTTTTCCACATTTTTATAGGAGTTCCTCAGACCTGGGATTGCAAAGGCAAACCAAAGCAGAGTTACGTATAAACCAGAGCGTTCCTGTCCTGGGTGCACACACAGTGACTCTAGGGACTACGATGCAGGAATATGAGATTTCAGTCCTGGCCTGCCTGTGAATCATTTTGGAACAGTGGGTCTGCGTAATACGAGGTATTACGATTGTAGAAGCCGATGCCTTGGGAACGTAGGTAAAAGCTTCACAGAAATCGGTAGTTTGACGCTCTTAAAGGATTACCGGTGCTTTAAAAACTATTCCAATAAATGGAAAATCTGGACTGAAAAAAATAGGCCCACTTCCAAAAGATGAAATCAAAGCCCTGATACCTTTTATCATTGTTTCATCATAGCTAATATAATTTCCGTTATTACCCGAGGACACTGAAGCCTTTTATCTGTGCTGAGTGACACAGCATTGTGTCTTGAGTTCGTAAGGTAAATACAATGCGTGTCTGTGACAGCATCTCAAGAAATACAAATAAACAGAGATCCAATTACAGATGAATACTAGCATAATCCTGAAATTGTTATTTCCCCTTCCACCTTCCCAACCTCCAAAATGACTACTGACCTGCTTGCTTTTTCATGTGCTTTAATAGCTGTCTACTTTAGCCCAAGCTTCTGCAGAAAGTGGCCCACCAAACTTTTTTTTTTTTTTTTGTTTAATCACTGAAAGTAGCCTCATCATTTAATCAAAAGCCTCTGATTTTATCAGGGATCTCCTTCCACTCTAGGCTTACACAGAACAGAGCGCATTCTTCTGTTACAAGCCTCTGCTCCTGAAAAATGAGGGCTTGTGTAGACACTGAAGGCTGAAACTCTCCCAGTTTGCCCCAAGGGATGCCAAGTGTCGCTCAGAGGAGCACAAAGGGAACCTGTTCTTGCTGCTTTTCAACTGTGGCCCTACTTAAATCGCCACGGGGGTTTCACATTTCATTCTCCTAAGGTTACTGTCTCAGGCTTTTCTGTGGAAAACATTAAGGATGTAGGCCTTGCTTTAAACTGACTTCCCTGGGAATAAGATTGGGCTCACGATCTTAGAGTAACTAACGACTCACATGTTTGGTACTGTCTGTTCTTCAGGCGTGAATCAACCAGCCAGTTATTTAGAAAGAGCTACTAATTTAGTCTGTTGACATATATACGCACATAAACATACATCCACGTGGAATGGAAAGAAGGTAAAAATCAAATAAAACCAGCACTTTATACTTCACAAAGGCTTATAATTTGAAAATTGTACATTCTTTTTAGACATTCAATTAAAATTCTCACTATAATCTGAGAAGGCATAAGGCAGTAATAGATATTATGCAGGAGGATCACTTGATCTACCGTTGAAATGCTGCCACTTCAGAGTGGAACGGAGCATCTGTTTTACACATTATAACAGTTTGGGACACGAAATGAAGGTTTTTATAACCACCTGAAGCTGTAAAGGAAAATATAGGTAAAAGGAATTTTAATTAGCTGAATCGCTACAGCAAGAGCCCTGTGAATGTCGATGAATAAAGCAGGTAAGATTCTACGGCTAATGTTTTGACTCTTCTGACAAGCCCCAAAATCATTTCACATTGCCTCTAAAAGATGTTCTCACTTACCTCAGTTTAAATTAAAACTGAGTCTACTGAATCTGTAGAATCATGGCAGATGCAAACGGGGGCAAATGACCGCAGTAGTGTATTTGGTAAATGCCACATTTATTGCTGCCATCAGTTGCACCCCAACTGGAGCTGAGGGCCGCCATGGCTGCACCGCACGGTACAGAGTCAAAACAGAAAGGCGATTCCTGTCCAGGGGAGCGGCAGCCATTTCAGAATCCATTGGCAGCGGCAGATGCAGCGAGAGGAGAGCTCCGCGGGCTGGCCGGAGGTGGGCCCGCGTAGGCCACACCGGCGTGCTGCCGCCTTACCGTCTCGCCAGGTCAAAGCGTGGAGAGACGAGCTCACGTCTGCGCCGACCAACACAGATCTGTCTTGAGGGCTGGTGCCGCAGGTTGGTGACAGCGGTTAAGAACTGAAAAGGAAGGGTGCTATTTACTGAATTTTTTAAATTTACATTAATTGTGGCACTGAAGGCAGAGTGACTGAATGTAGTAGGAGGCCTTTCCTATTCTGTCTCTTTAAAAAAAATTAAGTGTTTGTGAGAGAGAAAAAAAAAAGAGAAAACTGATTTTTAAGGGTAGGTAAAGTCCAGATACTCGTCTTCCCTTTCCTCCCTCCTCTGCTTTTGACAAACCTAATCTTCCTCCCCAATAATCCCATAACACATCCTGTAACTCCAACTGGAAAAGGCTGTTGTTTCCAGCATGTGAGAAGAAGAAGAAGAAAAAATTACACCACAGCCTGCTCTGTCACAGGGCAAAGACAATAAATCGTGGATGGGGTGATCTGAGACATTCATAGGGTTTCCAACAAATTCAACTGGATCCCCGGGTTCTCACTGGCACGAGGAAGGAGTGATAGCCAAATAAACAGAATATTGCCAACACGGCCTCTCACCCAACAGATGTGCAGCTCTTGTTCTTATTGCTAGCGAAGATACAATATAATACACGTGCAGAAGATGACTACAATTTAATTTACACCAGTTGTAGTACAGAAATATAAGCCACCACACAGAGCTGAAATCATGGGGATGGTGCCATCTGTATGTAATTGTTAGGGTTACGTTTTCCATTACATTTTCTTCTGGAGGAAGGAGAGGATATACAACAGGGTAGCAATCATAACAATCAGGCCTTACAAAATATCGGTCAGAAATCACACTTTCATTTGTTAAAAAGGTGATTTGCATTTCATTCTGACACATAAGAATGGTCTATTTCTAAACAATGTCACAGAAAATTATATGAAATTAAATTTTTACTCCAAATATTGTAAAGCAATAGGCCAAACAGATGGACAGGTATGGCTTACTTCATCTGTGGCATGCTAAGCTTGGCTGAAGGCCTACGGAGTACAAATGTTTCAGCAGTCCTTAGGGGTTAACAGGCATTACGTTCAGCGAGGCCCAGAAATTAAAAGATCTGGCAATTGTTGCTTTTTATTTTAACCCTGGAAGCGGCTGCTAGACTGGGAAAACAATTAGCTAGACTAACTAGCATGTCATTTTAAAAGGAAAACTTAAGAAGATTTAATTGCAACAACTGGAAACCAACTCAAAATACATTAAGCTTTAATCTATTTGTTCAGTTGCATATATTTTCTCGGAAAGTGAATACTTAAAAAGACCCTGAACACTCTTTATAGATCTATGAATATTACAAAGACTCTGCCAAGTCTTTAATCTGTTTGCATCTTCCTAAAGAATTCACTAGTAGCTTACAACTAAAAACTGAGGGTGCAGTTCCATGAATATTTTGGGTAAAAAAGCAGCAAAGCCACTTTTACAAGCTCCTGATGCCCTCCATGCCGTCTTCCCCTTTGCACCCTGCGCGTGCCCTTGCTCTACAGTTCACCTCCGACTCAGCAGCGCAGATGTAAGTGTGTGCAGGACAGATTTGCGAGCTCAAGCAGTGATCTGAGGGGATGGAGAGCCCTGGCACTAAATAGGCTGTTGGGACGGAGATCGTGTTTGGGGAACAATACTCCAAAGCACCAGGTTCCCCAAGCCTCTGCTAAAGACTAACCTGGAACAGAGTATTTTCCTTCCGGAATTCCTGACGGCATCAGCTGCTGCAAGGGAGTCCTACACAGGATTCTGTGGCATCAGAGAGAAATATTTTTTATTTTAAATATACTTTTGCTGTGTATATTTATCAAGCAGTTCTGATTTATGCCAAAGGAGCCATAATTTTCCAGTGTCCTCTACAGTTTGCCCAGGTTTTGTGAGGACAATTTTTTTCCTGTGAGCGCTTTTCAGTAAAACCTCTGATTTGCGTATGCTATTTGCATTCATAGCCAGAAAAGGGGAACAGGGATAACTACCCAACTGCACAAACCGTGCGCTACAAGACTCTTGGATAGGCCACAACAGGGATTGATTTCTCTGAAACTCTGACCCCGGCAATTCCCTACGGGTCTGGAAATACAAACACTCTAGGAGAGAAAAGTTCTGCAAAGCATTCACACCTCCAAAACGACAATATACCTGTCAGCGTATGGCTGTTCTCCGACATCTTTCAAGATGAGCATTGCAGCCAGCGTGTTCCTTTACCAAGAAATAGTTAGAAAAATCTACATTGAACAGTTTTACCAACGTTTGCCCATCCATCATTCTTTGGAACAAAATCTCTGGCAAAACTGCTGCAGACCAAGACTTTGATGGATAGGGACTGGATGCCCTTCCAGTGAAATCCAAGAACTTCAACTTAATTGCTTTAACTGTTAAAAGTGGGTTTTGTTTTTTTTTTTTAGCAAGTGATGCTCGTGAGATAGTATAGTAAAATAATTTTTGTTATGTTTAGGTTAAAAATGTCTTTAAAATCTCTCTAGACCTGCATATATGTGTTAAAAAAAAATCCAGACCTGCAGAATGTATGGGTTAAGCTTCTGTCCTCTTAACGTTGAAGTGTTAAATGTTTCCAGAGAGCCTGGAACTACAACTGGGCAGCGCACACTTTAAGCAAACTGGCAAAGATGTGTTGCTTTAGGCTTAGAAACACTGTCTTTTCACTTCTGGGGTCTGGGTTTCTTCCAGCTTAATCCAACTACAAATTGTTGTCTTGAGAAGCCCGCAGCTTCTTTTAAATGCTTCCCCCCTCCTTGTAGCGGATAATTACCCGGCAATTAACATTCCTGTTTACCAGTGGTGATTTCTGAGTTGCAGCAGTACGTGTGTGTTTATGTAAGAGATGGAGCCTTTATTGAAAGCTACATGAACTGACCCAATGCTCTTGGGAAGGATAAGACAGATTGGTGTGGAAAACTGAAAAATCTTAATGATCCAAAGGGGAGTTGAGTATTAAGACAAAGCACAAAAATAAAATACCCAATTTGGTTTTGCTTCATTTCTTTGGAAGACCTACCGCAGAGTTGTTTCCCCTACCTGATATAAATAATTGTTTCTGCCACGTTCAGTCATTCAGAGGCTGTTGTGTTAGAATAGCTGCAGGATGATAAAGTACTTTGGAGATAAGTTTACACAAAGAGAACTCAGACCTAACCTGCCAGAATAGTGACTCAGCCTAATGTGCTAGTTTATAGGCTCCCCTGGTCTTGAAAACCATGGTTTAAGGCTTGGCAACAAGGATCAGGTGAACATTGTGTTCTTCACACGGAGCATCGAGTTTCTGGGGCTTCGACTGTCTGGCACACGTGCACCCCATCTGCTGAGCTGTTGTGCAGTTAGGTGCGTTCAGCAGCAGCAAAGATCCTTCAGAAGTAACCACAGATTTTAACGAGATGCGGTATTTTCTAGGAACGTTTTGCCCTGGTCTGTAATAGGACCTGAGCGTGTGTAGGCTCATTCCTGATGGGACGCGGGGTAGGACGAGGCTGTCTGTAACACATACCAAGCAAGATTAAAAGAAGCGGGCTGGCTGCATGAGTCACGGCTCCAGAGAAAGCAAAGGCGAATGTGATGAGGGCGCTGGTGCGGATCCCAGAGGAGCTGGCTGGCAGCTGATCCGCATCACGAGCGCCGGGGAAGCCTGGTCATAACCCCTTGCTGTGAACCAGTGAAACGTTAGCACAGGACGGCGCAAGACCAGATGCTGCAGCACGCAAAGCAGTTCTGTTGATGCTTGTGACACGCCTGCAAACCTGTTTTCTTAGCGTGAGTGCCGGTTCATAGATGTTCTGTTGTTTAAGATGTTAAAATGTGCCCTCTGCTCACACCTCAGCATCTACTGCACGCTGACAAGAAGGAAAACAGTCAGTGAAAGAAGGGAATTCTCAAACAAATGAGTAGAAAAAGGTGAAGAAGGAACATATATTCTCTTCTGCTTTGTGACTTTAGATCTGCCACATATTTAAACTCCTGATAATACACTGTATGTCTTTCAAATAACAAAGCAGAGGCTGATGAAACCATTTTAAGAGTGTGGCAATAAATGGCTTTCTATAAAAGTTTCTATGTTGAGTTTTTTCCTTCCTGTAGAGTCTCAGTACCTGAGACCTCAGAACTCTGCGGTGACTGAGAAAAGAGGGAATAAATCCAGTAACATGTAACTGAAGACAGTATACATAGCAGATGAAATTAGTGCCCAATTCCCTTCTCCCTAAAGGCCTAGGAACCCCTCTCCAGTGCTCTGCCCCAGCTTCCCCTGGAACTTCAGTGAATTGAAGGAATACTGTCCTTAGAAACTCAATGAGAAATGTGTAATTTCTCTAATGTATTCATTCACGCTGTTTTTCTTATTTTCCTTCCCTTTCTCCTTGCCCATCAGCTATGCATAGGCCTGCCAGCACCAGTTATTTCCAGTCATCTGAGCGACCCTCCGTGAGCTGTAGAAAGGCAGAAGCACAGTGCCTGCTCCGCAGTCTCCTTCAGCTGGAAGATCACAAGGCCAATCAGCAGGTGCTAAACCTCCACTCTGATGATGATGAACGCCCACGCTGAGAACTGGTGAGCTATTTTACAACCTCTGTGCATATTATCAATAACAACATTTATTTTAAATTTACAGTATTCTAGAAAAAAAAAAAAAGAAACAAACCCTCATATTACTTTATGTAATGTGACAAAATAAAAACACAGAATGAGAGAGAGAAAAGCAGTATTTTACAGCCTGCTTCAACACCCTTTGCTCACATTAGGTAGGGCTCATTTGCAAGAATAATTTACATGTTTATACAGTCAGGTTGTGAAGCATTTGAAAAAGTCTGAATCTTTGCAAAAGTTTTTTGAATTTACTACAAATTTCAAATTAAGCTGTGTATTATTCTCACACCAAAGACTTACCATGGATTTACAAGTCCATGAGAATTCCTTTGTCCCATGTTATTTCTACTCATCTTAAAGCACTATCAAAACTGAGTTCTAGATGATAAAATGTTTATCTAAAGCTTTGAGCCAGAAGGTGAAATTATTCTGTTTTTCAACTCTGGGTGCAGGTGAACCCAATTACAAAGCAGAAAATTCAGCTGTGACTTGGTCATTCTGAAACACTATTCCAAAGGGAGATGAGGGTACTCATCAGCATTTTGGTGAAAGCACGAAACACCCCAAGAAACAGACTGGGGAACCGCTCCAATCGTACAAAGGAAAAACCTAACAAGAATTGAATAAAATAACATAATCTCAGCAGCAAAATGACTGAGGTGTTTCACAAGCGAACGTAATGCTAAAACCACCCTTCCACAGCCTCAAGAAAGACTGCGCGCTGCAGCAACGATGAGAACTTGATGCAGTGTATTTTCCAAAGCACAAAGAGCCAAGAATAATATAACATCACCACGCAGACTTCAAAGCCCAGTTCCTCCTCTCCCTCTTTGCTCCTGTGCATCCCTCCAATGCCAAAGCACACACGGATCGGAGGGCTCTGCTCAGCAGCTGCTCGGGATGTTTGACAGATTTCCCAAACTCTTACAGCACTTGTAAAAGAAGTTTCCAATAGAGGCAGCACTTCGACTGTAGCATTTACAAGAAGCAAAGATAAAAACAAAAGAGAGTCTTGTTTATTGATTGACTGACAGAATTTGCACTTATTTCCTGGAAAAATGCTTCACTAATTGTGCAGAATATTTTCCTGTGGGACTGCAGATGTTCACAGAAGTCCGTGGCAAGACTTCTCGCTCTGAAAGGCAGTAAAGTCATTTTGGGAACCATCTACAGATAATGACAACAAGGACTTGTTAATTCATTGCATTAATTGCCTTACTCTTTGAACTATCATAAGCTGGCAAAACTGAAAGCATCCAGTTTGAAGAGTTACTGTATTTTCAAAGGCAATAAATTAATACTCCATATACAAAGACTGTTTAGGAACAAAGAACACTCAAATATCAGATTGTATAAGCAGCATATTGGCAGAATAAAGATTTACAAACCAAACTGAAAACCAAAACATTCTGGAGTGTTAGCTGAAATCCTCCCAACTACCGTGCTGCTCACACAAGGAACAGATTTCCCCGAGGTTTAACGGTGCGCGTCTGCTCTTGCACGGCGGGATACGGAGGGCTGGAGAAGGGTGGAAGTGACCCTCCAGAACGCGCTGCAGAGCTCCGGGCCGAACTCACAACTGGTACCAAATCTCAAAACCAGGTGACTGCCACGGAGTTTGGATGAACAAAATGTTCACCCTCATCATCCCCAACACCCATCCCAACTATCCCTTTTCACTGCCCGCTCAGATAATGGGATGGGAAGTGGTTTCCAGTAGTCTCAAGTTCATTTTTTTTCCCCGAGTTTAATAAAAGGTAGCATCAAAAACTCGTTCTGACCCACAAATGCCACACATAGCCAGCAGCACTGTCTGGCAAGGACACTGGAGATCAGTTGTGCTCCCTTCAAGGCACCATTTCCAAATATTCCGTTAAGGCCATGAAGGTCAGGTGAGTCCCTGTGTTCCCTACAACAAACTGGGGCAAGGAACACTGGACCTGGCTGTTGTTTTGGTGGTTGTTGGTTGTTTTGTCCATTTGCACAGGGGTTTATAACTTGGCCATAATCCTGTGAGCTCTGGGTTGCATGTCAAAGACTGAAGCCAGAAAGCACATTTGCTAAACAGAAGTTCACAAAAATAATATTCTTTTAATATTAAAGCCACTGATAAAAAAAGTGAAATGCTAGGAATAATAGAACCCAGATGAGCTGAGGGAAAGAACAGGGTACTTGAAGGTACCCTGATGTTCTACGCTCCAGAGTTTTCCTCTCAGCCCTGCCACTGACATACTTTATTCAGCAGTTTCGCTCAGCTGTAAAACAGAGAAAGTGGTACTCATGCTAGGAAACTGTTCTGTATTTAATAGGATACTATTTTTAAAATGCTTTAAACATGTAAGCCATATACACATACCACTAAGGCAGTTTTGGTTTTAAACAGACAATAAGTGAAATTAGTTTAATGTGTGACAATTTATATTGGCATTTTAGAAAAACCAAACCACTGAAGGCATCGAGCCTTGGAAAATAACTAAAGGCTTATAGCATGAAGCAGTGCTGCTAGGAATAAGCATCTGGCCTCTGCTACACTTAAAATACTTTTTTTTTTTTTTCTGAGAACAAATGGTTTTATCAAGCACAAGACAACATAGTTGTGTGGCTAAAATGCATATAGGCCCTTCAGCCTCTCACACAAATGACCGTTCATGTCCTGTTTGCAGCTACTGCTTCTGAAAGACCTTTGAAGGACCATCGAGAGTTCAACAGGAGAGGATCAGCTCCAGACAAGCTGCTTTTGGACTCTAGAACATGCCTTCAGAAGAGACTGTAGCTATGGCCATCCTTTCATACAACCGGAACCACAAGACTGCAACACTAGGATGTCCTCACACAGTGGCCCTGCTCCTTCCGTCCTCTCTGTGATCTCCTCCTCTTCAGCTTCAAACCTCAGAACGGCCTTAACCTTGCTCTCTCTCTAGCAAACAACTCCAAGTGACCCCAGGACTCCTCTGACGCTTGTCCTTTATGATCCTTTATTTTCTTTAGGCACTTTGGAGCTGGTAACTTGTAGCTTTCTGTTACTTAAACACCCCACGGGTGCCCAACTTCTCCATTTTTTAAAACTAACCTCTTCTAGAGTATGTTTTTGATCAGATTCCTTCAACAACTACACATTAGTGCTTTTTGTTTAGATAAATAATGCTTTTACTTCAAATAGAAAATTCAATCAGATTCAAGCCCTGGTACACTTGAGATACAACTTGCCCTAAAATTAATTATCTACACATGTCCGGCTGGAATTTTACTTTTTTTCACACAGTATGTTTAAGCATACTAGACACTACAACAATTATTTATACCACAGACTGGAATGGCTTGGGTAGAACAATGAGAATATTTTAAAAAACATGTTTTTAAGATAAAGCCAACTAGCTTTTCAGCTTCAAATTTAGGTTTTGCAATAAAAGACAGTCTACAAAACATTTTACCATTGGAAATGCTTTAAAGAAATAAATTGAATTTACAAAGTTCATAGTTATTTTTGTGAAGGGAAATGTGGTGGGGAGTTTGGATTTGAGATCGCACGACATCATAAGTCTTGGAATACTTGGAATTCTTGAAAGACAGTGGAATTTCCAGAGGACTGAAAAGAAAGCTGATGGTGTGCCAGTTTTCTGAAAAGGGTGAGTTGGACAGCCTGGCCAAATATAGCCCGGACAGCCCCGCTCCCTAGAGCGGAAAGTATAGTGATAATAGCAAGCGCAGTGCTTCAACCCATGCCACTCAATTAAAGAGGGTTTATACTCGATCCAAATCCATACAGGTTTCCAGAAAACTATTCTGGGTGAACACCAGCAAGAGCTGTTCAGTGAGAAGCCAGAAAGACAGAAAACCAACATGGTAGATATTAAGAGGATTTAAAATTAAGTAAATGACAGTTCTCTGCAAAGTAGGGGGTCAGAAATACACTTGCCTATGGATAACCAAAAAGTGATTTTGAGATTACGTTAAATATTTTATTGGTGACTGGGAAGAAACATAAAATCAATGTTGCCCAAGGATAATTGTAACAGACATTGTGGGAGGAGAAAGTAAGAAAGTAGGAAGAGCTTGGTCACTGATAACAAGTGCTCTGCATCACGTGGAAAGCTGGCCAACAATGCCAACTTCAGTCCAGCCAAATACAACGTCACGTGCGTACGTGTTTAAGCCCCGCACTGCAGGGGCCTTCATCTGCTCAACAGCAACTCCAGATCCTTTTCAGGGATTACGGTGGATAAGCAGTTAAACAAGAACTCCCAAATGCAAGAGCACAATCAAATGCAGAATATCCAATGTGGGAAGTGTGGTTACATCATCTCTGGGGATGGTACCGGTGCAGCTACTACCCCAGCACGGTTACAGATTTGGTATCGACAATTCTGATTTGATCTTACTCATTTTGGTTCAGGATTAATAACTATATATGTTTTCTGTAAAGGTGTCTAGGAGCTACATTGGTTTAACTTATTGAGGAGAGGATTCTACTCTAACTTTGTAAGTACCTAGAAGAAAAGAAATCGAAGAGGAGAAACATTTCAGTTTAGAGACAAGAATCTTTCAATCCAGTGGGTAAAAGGTACGCAAATACAGACCAGGAGTTAAGGCACAAATTTAAACACTCCAGTTACCAATTGTTGGAATAAGCAAAGACAGACTGTGATCAATCAGCGGAAAAGGTAAGATCAGGATTCTTCTAGTTCAACAGGGATTAATCCCTGTGATCCGTAACTGTTCTACATGACCACAGTAGCCTGCTTTTGACCATAATCTTTGACCTATAAATCACCTTCCCAAAATGAACAAAGGGAGAAAAGCACACACTATCCACATCAGAGAAGCAGGGTAAGCAGGGCACAGGCATCGAGGTTGGCACGGTTATATCGTATTATTAATACGTAGTCTGGTTTGTGCCTCCTCGTGTCTACACACCACTGTTCTGTGCCATTCAGGCATCTCCTATAGAGGATCAAAGTGAACCCTGCCAGATCAGGTTTTGTTGTTGATATCTCAGCAAAACATAATTCAGTATTACCATGAAGAGAAAAAACCATGACATGATTTAAATATTCAGATTTTAATAATACAGAATGTTTTTATTACTAACACATGCAAAAAAAATTGCAATGTGACGTTTATGTGAACATCACATGCTTTTATAAACACTGATAGAAGTTCTTATTTGTATTCATTCTTGTCTCTAGAACAAATCTATGACCTTTCTGGGATGCAGACTATTTTAGATTAATTTTTCAAAAGTTCATAGTTACCTAACAGCTTTGAGCTGGTATGAAAGCACGTGATGCAGAACACAGACTTTATAAATTTTTATGAAAGATCAAAAGAGGAAAGCAGCCAGCATCAAACAGGCACACACATAATAACAAGTAACAAGGATAAAGCTTTTGTGACCAGTACTAACCCAAGGGCTTGGATGTTGAACTCTTGGTCTGAGTGCCCAGAAAGGATGGAGTGAGGACCCTAACTTGGAATTTCCTGGCTGTCGTCAATTCTGTCACAACCGTAACGTGTTTCAACATGTTTTCAGCTTTTAATTTTTTCCCCTCCTCTTTAATATAGCCTAAACTAGACATAAAATGGAAAAAATGTACTATTTCCACTGAGCACTGATGCCTTTGACATCTGCTTCCAAGTGTTATTCATCACCACACAGTGTAACAATCTGCAAGCAAGTACAATGTACCTTTTGGAAAAAGTGAGTCGCTCTGATTGCTTCTCAAAACAAAGCCTGCCCTTTCCCCTACTAATTAAGGCTCTATGCACGTTCGTAAAAGAAAAGTCCAACAGCCCACCTACATGTCCTAGCAAGCAGTAGCATTTGCATTGTTTGTTTTTAGGATCACACACCCCACCAAAAAAAAGATGTCCCATACTCCCTTTTTTCGTGCAGAGTTCCCAGCACTTAAAAAAATAATAATAATAATCTACTCCCATCCCACTGGGGTATCATTTTAGGCTCATGAGAAATGTTGAGTAAAGAGCAAGGAAAACACCAAACATAATTTCTGAAAGGACCAAGGGCTAAACTGGATGGCCTTTGGAAACCCACGTTGTTTTTCTGCAAGTGGCAGCACCAAGGTTGCAAATACCACAGAAGACAGAAGGAGGCAAATTCAACACCAGCACGCTGGGAAGGATGACACAAAAATCAATGCACGAGATTCAAGAGAGGTAAGTTCACAGTGATGCCTGTAGGAGGGAATAAATTAACGTGTATACCTGCAAAGTGTGCTGGGATGCTAGTGATCATAAAATTCTCATGATTCAAAGGTGTAATTGCAAACAACACACCCTAGAGCGGGACTGGCTTTGGCAGCGTCATCTATACGACATGGAAGGTCGTTGTTCCAAATCAGCGGCCTGACTTACCAGGACAGTTTCAATGAGAACAGATGAACAATGACTGAGCAAAATCAGAATTACAATGAATTTTTTTTTTTTTTGCTTTAAAATTACATGCAGCATGCAATAAGACAGGTATCGATGGGTCCCTTTTTGTGTCCATTTGTTAGTGTAGTGCTCATGTGGTACATGTCAAAGCTGGCTGGCTTTAGGGATGATTGATAGGATTCCTGAAAATATTGTTTATAAATCCTACTGAGGTCCTCTGGATGGTACTAGGACCTACTCCTCCTCTGAGCTGGCACCTCGTGAGGCTGTTTAATAGAAATGGTAAATAACAAACAGATAGCAGGGGCTGACTCCTTGTACGTTATGAAATGTTAAGCTAAATGAACCAAAGTCATACACCTGTAACTGGGATTCTTTAAGATGTGTCTTATATTAAAATATAATGAAGAACGTGCTTGGCAAAGTGACTAAAAGTGGCAGTGCACAGAACAGACTGGGAATTGGCACGTTTTCTTTACTGAATATCAGCAAAAATTTTGGATCTAAAACCTTCTCCTATCTGCTAAACCCAAATAACTAACTTTGGCCCAGAGCACGTTTCAGAGACTCGGGAAACAAAGAAATCTCACCTTTCAGGTGAAAAGGAGAAAAGCCGCAGTCTCTCACACACCGCTGCGGATGCAGCAGCCCTATTCGCTTTCTCTCACCTCCTCCGTGGGCCCCAGAATCACAACACCATGAACAAACCCATCACCTCCCCATAGCTGGTCCCTGTCATGCCAGCACCTTGTGCTTTTTTACAGCAACATCACGGAGTTGGAGTCTGGTACCAAACTAACTTCCAGAATGAAACACAAATGACGTGGCATAAAACATACAAAATCAGTGTTTTCCTTCTGAAGGCTAAAGTTCTAAGAAAAGTCATATCTGGCTTTTGCTGGATCTCATGATTTTACAGACCTCAAATCACTCATGAGATAAGGTCGCTGTTCCTGTTGGAGTAACTTACCTCCCAGACCAGTGACGAAGCTGGGAGCAGGACTAAACCCTCCCGTCTCTCCAGCAGTGTCACACACAGACGGTCTGCCTGGGATGTACTCTGTTCTGTCACGAGAGGGGGACAGCAATTGTCAAATGCCACAAAGTAAAACAAAGGTAAAGTCTAGGGAAGGGGAGTCGGGGCATAACGTAGCAGCAGTGGTTTGGTCCTTCTTCTGAACAGAAGGTGAAGAAGTCAAAAGCTTGCTTCTAGGAAGATAAGCAAAAAAAAAAAAAAAAAGCTATATGTTTCAGCTCAGATATTATGGTGCAGGTTGGAAGAGAAAGGAACTTGGCACTGTTCTTTGGAAGAAACATCAAATCACTGTCACCACTCCCTGATGAAAAAGTTGAACTAATGTTTACACTGGCATTTTTAATTCTAGCACAGTTATTCTTCAAGAAAAATTCCTTTATTTCAAAGTTTATAACTCAGCTGTAAATGTAAACTACAAATGCAACCACAAAATGAAGAATCACATGCTATCTAATAATAAAATTAGCTTAATTTATTTTTAGTCTGAGAAAAATACTTATTTTTCTGATTTTTCCATGTGGCTTTTTTTCCTTTGCTGCTTTTTTCTCCCCACCTTTTCATTTGAACTATTTTTGTTTCCTAAAGAAAAATTACTAAAGCACTTGCGATCCACTGTTACCTCCAGAAATTTGACTGAGAACCACATCAAACCCCACAATGTTTTCCTTCAGAGAAGTAGAGCAACCCACTTAAGCTGCACATTCTACTTGCTACTGAAAATATTCTATGCATTATAGATAAAAGGCAAATTATAAACACATTAAATCCAACTTCCACGTATTCATAGTAAACTCTCCTCCTGTGACAGAGATACATGTCAAAAAGAAGAGAAAAAGGGATTTTCAGTCCTGGTTTCAGTAACCACCTCACTAGCAGGGAGCCTCTTACAGCTGCACTAACGTCAGGGAGGAGAGGTCAATGACTGAAGCATTTCTGCTGGGATTTACCGAGTTTGGAGAGAACAATCTGCCAGACTAGCTGCTTGATGTGATGTTTTGGTTTTCCTCCCAGAAGATCCAAGGCTGTTGATGATGCTTTGACAGTGGAGTTAACTGAACTCAAACACAGCTCCGCACCAAATCCTCCAAACGAGAAATTGCAGTGGCTTGAAATGTCACTTGGCACGTTGTGTTCATCGTACCTTGTGCAAGTCTGCAAAGGTCAAAATTCCCCTCTAGCTGTACTCAAAGAGCATACAGACATTTGCTAGAAACAATTTTGTTTTCCTTACTAATTCAGATGGTTTGTTGTTTTTGTTATCCTTAAGATACCCACTCTTATTGCATAGTTTAAATTACACAGATTTGGAGACAGCGCAGATCTAATCACGGTCTTTGTTTCCTGTCCTAAGACAAAGTGAACATCATTTTTCTCTTGTGGGAATCTCTGTTCTGGTCTATTAAGTTGCCTATAAAGCACAGCTGGATGAAAAGGAAAACTTTCTTCATGAAAGTTGGTGTTTCACTTCTGGACAGACGTAGCATGCAGTCCACATAAAATGGAGCTAACACCCAGATGCAAAGCTCAAATAACCCTACCTACACAATTTTTGATAGGTGTTTATCCCAACTGTATTTTGCAAATTGTCCTTAAGTAATCTATTCCAGTGAATAACTATCAGCATTTCAGAAAGTCTTAAAAATTTCTAAATCTGGAATTCTCTTACCTTAGAGCAGTACATTCACTGCCTTCCTCTTACAAACACACTGGTATTGTCTCCCCTCCGTCATCACTTCTCTGGACTAGACATCCCACAATACTTCAGTAATTCCTCACAGGTCACTGACTTCCAGATTTCTAATCTGTATTCTCCTCAGGACTCTAGTTGCTCCCTACTTTTTGTGATAGATCTCAAATTTGGAGACCGTACTCTGTCAGAGGCCAATGTCAAATACAGCAGTGAAATAGCTTGCATGTGTATTAGATGGCTCTCCCATTGATAAATCCCCGGGTTAACATGCTCCTTTCTTGCAGGAGGCTGAGGATCATTTGATTTGCACAAATCAGTGTCTTACTACCATCCTTTCTGTCTTTGCTTCTTGCTTTGTTAGGGAACTGCAAGTTCTCCATCAATCACTGCCTGCCTTAATTTGTTGCTCATGGAAGCTTAGCTATTCAAACAGAAATAATAAAATTCTGAGTTTGAGCTCTGCTCTCAAGGTTTACTTTCTTATTCTCCAACCTGTCACAAAATCTCTTCACAATAACCCTTTCCTCCTTTCCTTCTCCCCATTTTCAAATGCTCTGTCAGTTCTTCCTCGCAGATCACAGTCAACTCAAAAACTGCACTTCAGCTTCCAACATTCCAGTCCGCACAAGTACTAAAATTTCTCTTGTTGCTCACAAAGGGCCATGTTCATCCACTCTTTGTTTGAGTGGTTGATCCCTCAACAGGCTGCATCCCTGCTCTCCCCCTTCCTGCCCTTTTATCATGTAGCAGCTCTCCAGAGATCAAGACCAAAACAGGTGTCTATTTTTCATGAAGCTCATGGTCATTCTGCTAATTTCTTACTTGTGGCTCCAAGACGGTGCTCCATAAACCACGGGAGCATCAAAAAAGACTTTAGGATGTTTGTGAACTATGATGCCAAGGACTGAGCTGCTTTCCTTTTGAAAAGAGCTGTGGCATTAAGACCAGGAGAACTCCTATCTAGTTTAGCCACCTAAACCATTTCCAGAGTTTTCCAAACAGTGTTGCTCTATCTTTAAATGGGGGGAAAGAAAGAAAAGAAAAAAAATTCACTGTTCCTTTGCCTAGCTACACAGTGGGAATGTTACTGTATTTCTGTCCCCTTCCCTGGAGCGGACACAGCAGCACCCTGAGATGGAAAAAGGGGAAGCCAAGCACGTCATTTCAGCTGTATCTATCTGCTGCTGCTGGATACCAAAAATGCTCTGCTGAGAGAGAGAAGTAGAGGTTCTGTTTGGCAGGGCATTAGAGGAATAAACAAAAGGCAAAACATCCCAAAGTGCAGCTGAACAGCTCTTTCAAACTCATGGTGTAGCCATTTAATCAGAAAACAGCTGGAATGGAAAATCTGATATTTCTTGGCATCTGTGTAACATTTTCTTCTCACTGGTGAAAAGTATGATCCTGAAGGTTTATAATTAGGCAATAATTAATCAGGCATACAAACACCTCAGCAAATGACACAAAGCTTCAACATCTCTGAACATTCCTTCACTTCCTTCTGCTTTATCCAAAATACACTGTGAAAATCAAACTCCAAAGGAGGCTGCCAGGTGGGCCAAGGAAGTTCATAGCACCCGTCAACAAAAACATCGAAACATGAGCGTTTCTGCTCTACAGCTAATCCAGAAAGAGATCATCCACACACATACTACAGCTTAGTAAAATTTTGCAGTTTGAAGGATGATATGACAAGGACACGTACAAAGAGAGGTGCTCCAATGACTAAGTTTGAGTCCAGATTCAAATGGGACATCTTACCTCAAGCTTCAATTCAGTCCATGATGAAGGGAGAGCTACCTGCACAGTCTGGACTCAAACCTTTCCAGAGATCAAGAGTCCAAAAGTTAATTTTTAATTATAGTTCTTGGAATGAGCTACAGTACATTGCATTGTGCTTGCGTCAAGAGAGAAAATTCAAAAGCTAAATGGCAGTACTGGCTGTTCTGCAGTTGTCCGTTGCATCCCATTTCAGTACTTTCTCAGCACTCGGAAGACCACCACAAAGGTAATTGTTGACACTGCCCACACTCTGCCAGTGTGCATAAAAGAAATATTTTCTTTTAAGATTGCATCAGTAGAAAATATGCCTGTCAAATCAGCTCCAAAGTACAAGAGAGGATGAAGGGATAGATCACAACTGTCATTGAAGATCATGACAAAAGATCAAAAAGTAAAACTTCATCTTTTTATTTAAAGGATATCTGTTGCTTGGGATGACAAAATATTAAAAAACCCTTCTCCCTTTGCTGGCATAATATCTCCATTCTACTTAGAGCTGTAGCAGATAGAACTTCTTTGTAACATTGTCTTTTCTACCTTTTTTTTTTATAACATTTTCACGTTACGTCTTACAAGAGAGACTCAGAAACAGAGAAGAGTGCAGATGGGATTAACACCTCCACGGCTGTGTTGTCCAGGTAACTTCCATTACCTCTAACTTTCACTGATCTGCAGTAAAAACGACCAGGCACCATGGGAATGGGCAGGCTGACAGCCAGAGAGGTGGACTAGGATTAGGATGCTTCCAAAGTCAAGAAGGGGGCTTTGAAGATCTTTTTTAGCAATTGCAGTTTCTAAAGTTGTGGCTTTTGCCACCTCTCAGGAGTTTTGGTGATCTCTTCTGGTGACAGGTAGGTGACCTTTGATTTGCTTATCATTTTGGCATTTTCTTTTAGGAGGCCAGGACACATAGCCTGAAATAAATTAATTTCATACTTCAGTCCTTAGGAGATTTGAAATCACAGAAAGACAGATAATAATTTGGCTTTGAGAGAAGCGGCTGGGAAACAGAAGTGACAGAGACTGTGCTTACTCCAATAACTGTATTTTCTGAAAGCAGGCTCTTAAATTAGTTGGCATCCAGCGAAAATGGTTTAAGATTTCTCTACCTTGCTGCAGTTTATCAGTGAAATATTGACAATTACAGCTCTTCAAGCTTTAAGTCTGTAGCCACCCATTCTTTATAATCTACTCTAATACTGGTGTGCACTCAGTCCTTCGCTCACAGTAATACGAAAAGAGAACAGCTTTGCTGAAACTCAGAGTGTCTTTGTCAAAACAAAACCCCTAGTTCCACCTAGTCAAAACTCAGCACACTAGTTGCTTCATGTTGCTGAAACGCTGTGAACTACAGAAGCAAACAAAATGCCTTTGCATTTACCATGAGCGAGCGTGAACCGGCAATGACCACGCTCCCAAACAAGTCGATGACCGATGGGACTGGTGTGAAAACCTTGGGTTTATTCCAAGCATTTCATTCCAACACTCACCAGTTACTATGGTGCCACTGAAGCAGGACCACTTTTGTGGCAGACAGTGGCAACTAAAAGCACACCATACAACGTCGGAGAGAAATAAAAAGTTGGCAGAGATAACGTTGTCAAAACTCCACATCTGTGAAAAGTGCTCTGGGAACTTTCAAGTGGATTTCAAATACATGCAAGTACTTTCAATTTATGTAGTTTCAACTACATAAAGCAGAGACAAGACCTCAAGACTGTATTTTAAATTTTCGTCTTCACTCCTCATCCTAACAAACCAAATTTCCTTAGAATAAACTGAATAATACTGCATTTGTACTTCATCTTCTCCAATTCATTGTTAAGACCAGCTGCTGTGCTATAAGCTGAGAAAGGACTAAAACTATTTTCAAAACATTCACTTAACTGCAGGCAGGATTTGAACCAGAGAGAGATGGAAATAAAATTCTTCCTTTAAAGGAAGGGAGGAGGGAGTGTCAGGGCAACAAAATCAAGTATTTTGACTTTTTATTGTCAAACATACTTTTACTTTGAGCTTGACATAAAAAGGATTAGATCACTTAAGAATATGGCAAAATTTATTGCAAGTTTATTGCAAAACAATTTGAGATGCCCAAGAATTCTTCAATTCTATCATTCCACCCACTGCAGTGAGTGGCGTCAAATCCGGTTATCAAGGAGCACATCTGTGGCTAATACTTGGTGAATAATTGCCTTTTCAGCTAGCAGAAAACCTGCCGACAAAGCCTTTTGGAGAATATGGAAAACAGCAACGAGTACTCACCAAGTAAAAATCTTAAGATCTTTCTAATGCACATTCTGTTGGAACAAGTGATGTTGAGTAATTATCTCTACTTGGTCACAAAAAAAAAAAAAAGAGCATAAACAAAACCAAACAGGCTCCAGGAAACCAGACCGTTAGTTTTCCATATGCTATATGTGTCGGTATTGTTCTCGGGCTGCCGCTCCTTCCAGCTGCTAACACTTTGCAGAAGGGCTCTTGTCTTCCTGTGCTGTGGTGATTAGGCCTGAACAGGCCAGAAAACTCTGTCTAAAAATGTTTATTTGGGGAAAGTGGTATCTGCTGAAGATATCAAATATAAACAACACTTAAAGCCATTACAGTGTCCCTCTTGGAACTTCAGTGTTATCCAGTTTCACCAAGCTGCCAAGAAATGCTATTAAAATTTGGCAGAAGCGGTGAAGCAGCACTATAGTGCCACGTCTTGTGTTCATGGCAGTTTTAGAGCGCAACGGGCCTCCTGATCTGGCTTACGATGACAGAAATCCAGTAACATCAGTGGAATTCTTCCTCGTTTGCACCCATCCAACCAAGTCAAAACAGACTCAGCTTTACACCAGAAGATATGCTGAAAGCTGATTTCCCCCTTTCTAGGGTAGGACCACCCCTTCTGAAGTTTTGTTCTTTACCGCAAAGAATTGCTAGAACTGGAAAACTCAAGTCCTCGAATGCAAAGTGCGGTGCTACCAGCAGTCTCACCTTTTTTTTTTCCCTATAAAATCAAATATATTAAAAAATTTTGAATGGCACACGTGCAGGTTACAGCAGACACTCAGACACCCGACAATCATAGCAGCACATTTCCACACCCATTTGCAGGATTTCTATTGATCAAACTGTGGTCAAGGACTTTGACAAGAGCCCAGGTGTAAGCTAACAGCAACAATAAAGGTGACGGTTATGAGTAAACAGAAATTTGTGTCTGAAAACCCAAAGAGAGAAAACTCTATCTAAAGACATTTTCTAATCAATTCAAGACTACGGATATACCAGGCTAAAAATTAAAAACTACTGGCTAAAACGTGTGGGTTTTAGAGCTTAAATCAGTAAGTTTTAAGTATAAATGAAGGTACAGCTACTAATCTGCAGGAAATAACTCCTATAAAGCAAGATGTAGGAATTACAATGTAGGAAGTTGACACAGTAAACCCACAAATCTACAGGAACACAGATGATAGCAACAGATTTAGCTCAAAATAGTGAAAAAGTAACGATAAACCACACAGCAGGTAATAAGAGATGCAATCAGAAGTGATTAAAAAATAAAAGAGATGAGATTATCAATTTGTAAGAGTTAGAAATCTTGGTATTAGAAGTAAAAGAACTGCAAAACCTTATCTGAAAGTTGGTAATTTGGAAGGGAAAAAATATTCCTCATGACATAATATCTACCTGGTGGCTTACTTGTAGGATGGGAGCTTAGTTAAAGGATAACTAAATTCATGGCCACAAAACATGTGCATTTTACTGGATCTATATAAAGTTATTATTAAACTAGATAGATTTCATTGAAAATGTAAAAGTTAAAATTCTACAAGTAATAGAAAATATGTCGCCTGGTGGGAGAAGTCATCTCACACTGGGTGATTTCCTGTCTCACCACTTCTGCTGGTGGGATCATCAGTCCTCTATGACCCTCCACCACCTTTCCTTCTTTATGCTTCCGTTTACTTCAGTAACTTAAGCAGAGGAACACTGAGGATCCCTGTACGTTTTTATGAGCCAACAGGGCACAGGATCACGTGCATCAGCAGAATTAACAGCAACACGGCCATCAGACAGAGCAGTTTGTAAAAGGCGTGTGAAGACTGTGGTGCTCATGCTGACACCTGTGCATGTTCTTAACCAGAGAACAGGGATTTACAACAAAAGAATATGAAGCTCAATGGAATTCTAAACTTTGTCGAAGTTGGTCATACCTGGGAGAGATCTACAACAATAACCGAGCAGCAGGATAATCCGTGAGCTGAAACGCTGGTTCCAAGGCCTTTAGTAAGCATGTTTTTCTGGAATATCCCCTTAGAAATGTTTTCTTTAAGTTTGTTAAAACAAGTGAGGCTTGCCCACCCTCTTATGCCTTGTTTGATTGGTTTCTTTCCAAGTATGACATGATCCCAGTCCATATGGTTTAAATTAGGGTGAGGCACTGTGCAGTGCTGTGACAAAAAAGACTAAGTCATAACAAAGCCAACCGACTGCACTAACATGTTTAGCAAGACCACAGTTATGATTGCTTAATTCTACGGACCGGAGCCACGTGAAACGCAGCCACGGATCAGGCGCGGCCATGGCTAATGCGAGTTTTTCCTCCCCAGGCACCCTCCAGGATATTCCTTTGCTGCTGTTGATGGTATGGTTTGCCTTTCCAGTCATTTAAATGTCAATTTGCACTCGGATTTGGTAAACATCTTTGATGCTGCCTCTCGGTCAATGAAACACCAAATGGTCTGGCAAGACCCAGAGATGTTTAAGCACTTCTGTACTCTAATTACCCTCCCCACTACCTCAGCTTTCACATCTCAAGGTCTGAAATCATTAAGTTACTGACACCATTTACAGATGACTCTGAGTTCACACAAACCGAAATTAAGCAGCGTTACAACTTTGGCAGCCGGGCCCTCTAGAGCAGCACAGAAATTAGTACATCCAATGAACTGAATTTTGGCTCGAGACATTAGCAATAGCTTGGTTCTAAGAGAATAAAATAAATACTAGCCTCCCCTACCAGCATCTAAAGACCCCAGGTCCCCAGACCCTAGAGCCATGGGCTGAATTCTCATGTAAGTCTATGGCAAACTTGAACTGTGAGGGAACATTCTCTAAAAGCATAACTTCTGAGTATGGCTTCAGAGAGAAGCAGAAATTTCTCAGCTATATCTACACTATCAGCATACCAGCATGTATCCGAGATGGACAGTAAACGGTCCTCAGATTGATTTGGGAGTCCTTATCACAGCTGAACATAGGCTGCCAGCCTCTGTGCTGTGAGGGGAGCTCCCAGGAAGTCCAGTGGTGTCAGGTTCTGCCTGCGTACAGTCTGTGGATGACCACCTTTCCAGGCAGCAAGGTACCTAATGAAGTGAGGCCAGACTGAACAGGAGCTATAGGCTGACCAGTGGACTTGGATATCTTGTTTACTTGGATATCTTGTTTACTCTGTCATAATAAAAACCTAAACAGTTGTTTATTATTCAGCCTACCACACTAAGGTGGCTGGCCTCTGTTGGCTGTTCTCCCAAACCTGGCTTCCGTCCTGCTTGCTTTCTGCTCTAAGTGCCAGATCAAACTTACACCAGTTTCCCTCCACGCGTTGTTCTGCCTGCTGTATGGATTTCCTGGTTTCCTAATCTCTGGGAACCACTCGCAATGCTCCCGGGAAATCAGTTTGGTGCAAACATCAGGATCTTTGGTTCCTAGTGATTGCTCTCCTTCCTCGGGGTATGTCCCACCTAGTCTTTCGCACTTCCATACTGCAACAGCAGTGGCATTCGTAGTGGTTTGAACGGGCACAACAGAGCCACTGAAAACACCACCACTAGACAGCTCAGCAACTCCTCAATAGCTTTCACCACATCACAGACCCAGGGTCTGCTTTTACACTGCCAGCAAAACTACGTGTGACTTCTCCGAGGCCAGATACAAGCACTGGAATGGATCTTTACAGCCTGGCATTGCCGCCGCCCTCTGAGGAGGAACAGCATGATGAGGTGGGAGAACAGCACCGCAGCCTCTTTTGGTCTAATGCATAAAAAATGTAGGCAAACTATTTTTAGATGAAAGCATTCTGCTTGAATTAAACTCAGAACCAACTTGAAAAAAGCAAGAATAGATGCAAAAATACTTTTAATAGAAAAAGATGTTTAAAACACTCTAAAAAGAGTCTGGAAGATGCACTTCCTTGCAGACTTACACAAAGTTTAAAAATGACCCAACCACCACCACTCTGTAACCCCAAACACCCTCTGAGGCTGTCTGCGCTCCCCCAGCAGCTTGGAGAATGCTTTGAACGAGCGCGGTGACGGCACGAAGCAGCACCCACATAAATGACGACAGTAACCACGCGTTGGCAATCTGGAGTAAATCAGGGCAAAGAAAGGGTGGTCACAGCGAGAGGCTTCTCAAGAATGGTTGTTTAAAAAAGCCCATCCTCCTTTTACACCCTTTTAATTATCCTTTGTCAGCTACAATCCTTGCTTTCTATATCCCCTGGCTTTATTCAGGATAAAGGTCTTCAAACCTGAAGCTGGACAGCAGAGAGAGAGGGGAGTGCTGGAAGGAAGCCAGGCAGTGATTTCTCCCAAAGGTTCCAATCCAAACCCATGGGTTGTGCCAGACATCACCCCTCCTGCCAGAACCCAGCTCTGTTCTGATGCCTCCAACTGATTTTCAGATCGACTTGACTTAGAGATCAAATTTTTATTTAAAGAAAAAAAAAGATGCCTACATTACACTCTGCAGAGACAAAGGCTGATAAACGCACGATGTTTAAAGCCCTTAATAATTGAAGGGCTCTATACTTTCTTTAAATAATGCTATGTTTTTAGCTCAGAAAACACAACAGTGCTACTATTTTACTCTATGCAAGATTCTTCTTATAAAAAAAAAATACGCTTGCAGACTTGTTTTCAGGAGAAAAAAAAAAATAAAATCAAAACAGTAAAAGTTACACCCACGAGTGCTAACACCAGGCCATGCACTGCCAGATCACCCCATACCACAGTTGGGTCCAGATCAGGGGCGGGCAGGTGATCGTGTTTTTCTAAAATCAGCCAGAAAACGCAAAGAGGAGTTGATGCCAGCTTTACACGGCCGCCTGCCAGCAGCAGGGCAACAGACTATCTGACCTAGCACAAAAGCACACCAGTACCGTAGAGAAAACCTGAACCAGAATAAAGTAAATCAGTACAAATTTAATCTACTTAGATATTCTGAACACATCTTGGGGAATTTATACTAGGAGAATACTTTCTTCTTATCAGGTACTAGGAATCTTAAAAGCAGACTTACTGTGTTTTTAAGCTATGGCGCAAGCGTGGAGCGGAAAGGCCAAACCGATAAACATCTATTTTGGTGTTTGGAAACAAAATACGCAGCAGGAACGGAAATGCAGCTTCGCAGTGAAAGCAATTAATAGAAAGCTATAACAAAGCAGAGCTTCCCAGCACAAAGCACTGCTCCTTGTATCCGCATGATTCCTGGAAAGAGGACAATCTATGAAGCCAGAGGGAATTATACTCATATAGAGGCCAGTTATGTTTATTTTACACACTACTGAGTGTGTAAAATTTAGTCTGAGTTAAGAAGTGACAGCAGCAACTCAAATTCCTGCACATTCCCCTTGTCTGACAAACAAAGCTGATGTAGAAAACTCCCACTTAGGAGAGGCTGCCGCAGTTAAACCAGGGGCTGTTTTCCTTCGCTCCCCGCACCTTCCCCTCACAACCTCATTTGTGATGGAACAGGAGCTTCTTACACTGAGGCAACGAACGTTCATTGGGAGAGTGAGAAAAAGTTATCCTTGTTTTTGAAGCAAAAGGAATTTTTTTGATAGCTGTAATTTAATGGTGAAGGTACTGGGAGAAGGAGCTTCACTTTGTTCGTGTGCTCTTCCTTAGGCATTGCCTATGGTGCCGGGACAGAACGTCAGACACACCGAGATCGTTCTTGCGTTCTAATGAAATAGATATAAATACACATACAGCCCCAGGATAACACTGACAGCTTCTCTACAGACAGCAATCTAGTTGATCTGTCATGCAGACAGAAACGCCTTTCCATTGCCTTGGTGTCACTTGGCCACAGTCTGGAGTGCGTTCCGTTAAATGGCCGGTGCGTCTCCATCAGGAGTGAACTCCACAGAACACAGCAAGACGGACAGCAGCAGGTTATAGGCAGGAATAACAAAGCTCTCAACTCTGGCTGGAGAGCTCATGAAAATAGCTTGCATTTTCTTCTAGTGAGTTTTGAATTAAAGTTTTGCTTTCTTTTTTCTTTCCTTAAATCTGTTTTCAATAACTATGGAGCTAAAAAATATGAAGATAATTATAGCTGTCTGTGCAAAACAGAAATGTCAGACCTCACATTTCCCAACTGACCTTTCATCCGAGGAAAATTCCCACAGCAACCTTCTCCAATCACCGAGTTGGGAATTATGAAAATTTGCAAAACAGCACTCTGTCCAATAACCTTGTTCACGCTGCAGATGCACAGGTGGGTGTTAGTATGATTTACAGAGGAGGAATAGCACTGAGGTAGTAAAAAAGCAATCAGACTTTAAAAGCTGTTCTGTAAGAAAACCTACTCTGAACAACCCGAGAACAGCCTTGCTGAGGTGCCGGTTGTGAAACCTGGTATGCTGGTCTGGCTGCAGGAAAACGAATGACAGAAGCTGCCGAGAAAGTCTGAAATAACGATGAAAATGGTGTATGTATTTACAACAGGGCTTGCCTGGCTCCTTCCAGTCGTTCTGAAGTGCTGCACTGAAAGTCAGCTGCAAGGAGAACGGCCCCAAGAAGCAACAAGGGAAAAGGTTCTCGGTAACTAACGTTGTGATAGGAGAGTTGGCTTGGGTCAATGCAAAATGAGAGCGCACCACGCAAAATCTCAGTCTAGCTGGAAGCAGCCTAAGATTGGATATAATAAAAAGTATCTTAAAAATAAATTATTTTTTTTTCCCTAAAGTACTCTGTTGGCTAGATGTGCAAATACCACACAGTTCATGTGCAGGGGGAGCAGAGCACAGAGGAATGTATGTGTATATTTTCAACTGGCTTGGGAAGAGATGTGCTAACTCCCAAGTTCTTATTTCATACCCGAGCACGACTCATCCTGCAGCCACAGCTCTGTCCTCCCGTTCAGTTTTCCCAGGTGTACACAGGTTTCACCCCATAAACCGCTGCGGGCGGGAGTCAGACACAGCTACAGCCGCTCCTCCCTGGAGCACGTTCACCCACCCAAAGCAGCTCACCTAACTCCCACGCGCGTCCGGCGCTCCTCACTCACCTGTCAGGCAGCAAACCTAACCGGCAGGCTGCGGAGCGTCCCAAAGGCTGCCGAAAACATCCGATCATCCCGCACACCAGCACGCGCTGAAGGAAACCGCGCTGTCCCCAGCCTTCATATTGCTGAGCAGCCTGACCAGGGAGTCAGGGAACTCAGAACTAGTTCGGGCCTACAGTCGGTACAATACCTGTTATCCATTGATTCTCTACGAGAGGACTGGGACAATTACTAAGTCTTTCTCTTGTAACAGATGCTCAGCTGCTCTGAATTGACATAACCTCACTGATTTAATGATTTACAGCTGAACATTGGGCCCACCTCATAAGGACAATGGCTCCTGACTTCCCCTAAGAATCAGTCTTCAGATACAGAATTCTCTTACCTATTTACTGTAAAAGCATAATTAAGATCTGGTAGGTACCGTGTCACTACAGCCATCCACACTCACAAAAACCCCAACACCACTTTGTAACGCTTCCCAGCCCATTTCCAGGTAAATCACAAGCCTAGGAAGATTCTGAAACCCGAGTATAAAATCCAGACTTCAACTGAAATAAAGTTATTTTTAAATTCCTAGCATTTTCTGACAACCGTGATGAAAACTTTTATAATTTTTTCAGCAAACATATTTTGATATAAGTGTCATATAGCCCATGTGCACATCCCTTGGGGAAGGCAACCACAGTGGGAGCCAGCTGATGCTCTCCGTGACGTTAGTATTACCCGTCTTCAAGCGTACAAGTGTGTGATGGCTGGTTCTAAACCCACAACACCTTTTTTGCCTGTGTTGTATTTCCTTCCAGAAGCCTCAAAGCATCAGGAACTGTCTCACCCATACGATTCTTCTCCTTCCACATCACCGGATTGCCAGTCATGACCGAGGCTTGACTTAACTCTTATGAACCCTGGATAGCAGCATACCAGCACAGAGGAAACCAGTTCTTCTGAGGTTCTCCATCACAGATCTTTCAGCATAAAATGGATAAAACAGACCACTAGGCCTTGGACCCATTTTCTTTGGTACAGGAAAACTTTAAATTCTATCTGCTGCTAAGTAAAATATTGTGATAGATGTCATTCCAGTCAGTTTTCTTATGTCCATAAATCAGTTACGGAACACTAAATACGGGCTTCATTACAAACAGTCATGGCAGCAGAATAATAATTTTAAAAAATAATGCAGTTACCCATTGTATACTGCTGTTTACATTAGACAAAGTACAAATCTGTTAGGAAGTATCCAAAATAAAAGGTGATAGAGGCTGGAGATTAAACCAAATTAAGGGCCTTGGCCTCTGAATGGGGTTCCTAATGCTCCACCATCCTTGCCAAAAGTACAGGTCTTAATAATGACATTGCTGTGATTTATCATCAGAAAAAAATCCCAAGATCATCAGAAAAAAATCCCAGGGATCTGTAAATTGCAGATATAACCATAGATTAATGCTCATAATCCCTGCTAAAAACTCTGCGATAGCACCTCCATAGCCTACGGAAATTCTCTAATATTCCTAAACCTTCCCCACTGGACTTTATGATACTTCTGTGATATTCAGGCAGTCCAGCAGTGACTAAACAACATTTATGATTTAACTCTGCTGGTTTTCATTCCTAGACCAGGGGATTTTTAAAAAATTTTATTTTAGCTTACACCCACACACACAAATGCTACCTCCTATACATCCTGGAAATGATAATAAAAATATAGGAAAAAAAGATGCGTGTGGGTCCTTTACTGCACCTCCTGCCATTGCAGACCCATTTGGAAATTTGTGTTTCTTGTCAGACACTTGAAAACAGACTTGGGAGCATCAGTGCCCTTCACTGCTACTGCTCCAGCATCACACCTGCAACTCCGTACCCGCAAAGAGCGTACGGGGGCAGGACAAGTGGAAGGAAGGGCCTTCTGGGCTTTTTTTCTTTTTCATGACATCATACTTAGCCTTATTCTTTCTTCTAAGGCTGAAAAGCTGCCAGTTTTCAAGTGTCCCTCATTAACTTTTAAAACCTAGAGCTCTGCTAAAGAGGAGTTCTGCATTTTTTCCTGGCAATACCCATAGAAAAGCACTAAATCCCAACAGCTACTCAAGGCAAACCGGGAAATACTGCTCCGTGTGAGATGTGAAATTGAATATTTGTACACAACAGGTTCTAACGTGTAGGAATTTTAGCTGCAGGTGATTATGTATGCTTTTGGAAAGAAAGTCACCTTTTAAAGGCCAAAGCATTGGCAAAAGCATAGTAAATAAATAAAATTTCTGTACTGCTTGAGGAAGAGGATTTGCTTATAGAGATACGAGAGGTGAACTTCTGGTTGTCCTCAGTCAGCTGACCCATGATAGCCCCACGTCCAGTCCATACCATACACTGCAATCTGCACCAAAATCACCCCGTTCACACTTCATCCTCTGGGGAACGGCTCTAAAACTTACGTCAGAGAACTGCCCATCTCGCCTTCGGCTCTATCTGTACGGGCTTTAAAAATGGGAAGAAACAGAAAAGGTGCAGAATTCAGAAGCTGCCTTGTAGAATTGTATGTAGACTCCCTGTGCTCAAGAGCTTTACGACTGGATAAAACCTCAACATCCTGCAGAAAAATACTGGCTGCAAGGCAACCAGGGGAGGAATAAGTTTCATACTAGAGACTGGCTGAACCACGGGGTTTGCTGTACGGATTGCTGGCAAACACCGGGGTGAAGATACCTGCAAGGTGAACCCTAAATGGCAGCATAAATCTAAACAGAAGGTCACAGCGAGATTCTGTTCCTCCACAAATCGCTCAAGTGCTCTACACTCCATCAGTGTGACATCCGTACTCTCACATCTATCAAGATTCACTCAGTGAACAACTCTGATTTTATAATAAAACTCTATGTTTAAAGGACAACCTCTACAATTCGCTAGATTCTGTGAATGTTATTTTTTTTCGTTTAGAAACTGAAAAATAAAAAAGATGTATTGCTTTTTTTTTTTTTTAAATTAAATTTCATGTTATGATGAGTATTCCTTAGTACTATTTACAGGCCAAACTGTAACAATAACACAGCCAAATAATGTTTGCATAGATATATCTTTAGGCGAAGCACAGTGATTCCAAGGCTCAGGTTTTATTTTGTCCTAGACCTGTCCAGAGAGCCGATGATGGTCAAGGTTTACAACTGCACTTCCTTTATTCTTCTGTCTCTGCACTAAATTGATTGTTTTTTTAAAAAGCAGAGAGAGAAAATATTAGGTAACACACACAAAGTGTTTTGAAACGGAGAAAAAAAATTCTACTTTTTTTTTTTTTTGCAGGGGCACAGATTCAACAGACCTAAGAGCTATTTGGGAGCTAAACTTCAGAGGGATACTTTGACCTCTTTATTACACAAAGCTGTTTAACTCGCACTCTGTGAAAAAATGAATGGTTTATTTCCTGGACTGACTTTCACATGACCAAAGCATGATGAGGAGACACACCACCACTCTCAACCCCCCATGTTCAGGGCTCGACCGATACTTAAATTTTGTAACTAGAAGGTAACTGAGCACAGAGATGCTGGTCTTGAGCATCAGCCAAGCATTCCTTGGCCCACCTGAACTCGTTTTGTGAAGACTAAAGATTTCTCCATACCTTCAGCTTACACAGGCCAGTACAAGGTATTTATAAGGTATCACGATAGTCTAACTTTCCTACCTAATGGAACACAGCAAGCAAGGAGAATAAACATCAGCAGAAAATGTAATGTTTTCAAATGAAAGGTCTGGCCATCAGCTTTTTAAGAAACTGTCCCTCATTAGAGTCAACCACCTCTTCTCCTCAGACTTGTAAATGTCAGCACGTGTACACGCATCTCTTGAATAACTACCGTGCTGGGGAAGCAAATAACTTCTGCAGCGTTCATGTTTTTCTTCAGTCAGAAATAGCCTGTTAAAATGTGCAGCCACAGAATGATCATGCTCAAAGGTAGTTACCCACCTTCCAGCCAGTCATGTGGAATAACATCAAGACAGATTTGCAAAGGATCTCTTGAAAAACAAACTACTAGAAGTCCACCTTAGGGTGGACTATGACGCTGTTGAATGAAGCCCCAGAAAAAAATGCAGTATTAATAGGACTTCAAACCTTCCCAGATGTACTAAATCTCATAGAAATGAACTCTAGCACCTGATTTTAATTTCAAAAAATTAATATATCGTTTTCCTTCCTTTTGTCTTTAAATTGATTCTCTTTCCTTCCTTTCACTAAAGTGGTGAACTGCCAAAATTCCTGGAGTGAAGTCCTAGATCAATATTCTACCACCAGCTCCCTGGAGTGACGCCCTTAAGCAGAAGGAAGGATATCTTCTGGATCCTCACAGCTGCTTTCACACCAGTTTCATTTCAAAGACGAGCTCCTGAAGCCTGTACCTCAGAAGTCTTCTGGCTAAGTCATTTAGATCCAAGCACACTCTTCTGAGCACCTGCCAATACGAAGATGCGTACTTAAGTTCAGAAGAACTCTGGGGATATTTAAGAAAAGAAGAGGTGAGCTGAATGTCTCAAAATGCCTCCTACACCGCTTACATTTCCCACTTCTCCCCGTGACGCCTGCTACATAGAGGAGGTAGGAAGATACACGAGCACACAGACAGAAACTTGGAATTGCAGGAGAATACAGGATGTTCTTGGATAATGACCCTGGGTTTAGTTCTGTGGCACGGGCAGCAGCAGCCCAGGCAAAGCAGGGCAGTTCTGCACAACGCCGGCCTGGGAGCTGCCCTTTCCACCGCCGCGATGTACAGACAGATCCCAGGCGGCTGGGTAGCTCGCTGCCCCGTGCTTCGCGTGCACGCGCACACACACACTTCACATGACTCAATTTTGTTGCTGGAAAGTTGCTGGAGATGCTGAGTGCCTATCTGGGTGTGCTGGCAGACTGCAAACCACAGGCTCGTGAGGCTTGGAAGGAATCTCAGCCGGGTCAACCCAACCCATCATCGTGCTTCGCAGCAGAAGTGATCTCACTATCCCTAAACTATCCCAAAAAGATGGGTGTCAAGCTTAGCACTGAATATCTCAACCGACGGGACTGGTCACCTCCCTTGGAACCTTACTGCACTGACTAACTCCTCTTAGACAGTTTTTCCTAAGTCTTCTCTCTTCTGGCCTCATTGCCTAATCAAAATAATTGGTCCCTGTCCTCTTCATAACCGTACTTGAATATGTTTGCAGACGCTTATGTTTCCCAACAGTTTTCTTTCGGTCTAGACTGAACGTGACCCTTGAATTTTCCACAGAGATCTGGGCGGTTGATGATCTCCCTAGGGCTGAGGCCGGGGCCAGGCCGTGGCAGGTAACACAGCTGCGAGGAGGACTCTGCCGTGCGTTTGAATAAGCTATCAACATAATTCTGTCACTCACAGAAACAGGTTCAAACATTCCTCTCTTTCACCACATTATGGTGCAATTTCAGTTTCTCCAGACCCACAATCATAGCTTATTTATTGCTGCTTTGCCTTTTGAAGCAGTCTGCTGTTAAAGAAAAGCAAATTTGGTTCTGCTCTAATATGTGGGCTAGAATGCTGTCTGCTGTGGCTAACTGCAAGAAGCTGGTCCAGCATCCATGTTTAAAAAGGAGTTTTAACAATTCAAGATAAAAATGTCAGTGAAATATAGCTAATAAAACACCTGAAAGAACCTGATCTATTCAGTTTATCACAGAAAAAAATATGTAAGAAACAATTTGAACACAGAATTCCTACTATAAGGAAAAGACAAGATGTCTTGAAGCTAGCAAAGGTGTAACAGGATCAAATGCTGGAGGTCAGCTATATTCAAACTAGAAAGATGATGGAAATTTTTAACAGCGAAGACTGGTTACCGAGGAATGTGTCAAACTCTCCATCACACAGGGTTCTTCAGTCAAGAGCAAGGTCTTTCTAAAAGAGGTCAGTTCAACCACATGTGGAATTCCAAGGACTGTATTATGCACAAGAGATCATAATATTAATTTCTGGGAATTAAGTCCCTATTATACAATTTGCAGGTTTCCTTATGGGAAATAAGCTATAGAGTATTTGAAGACAGACTAGACTGCTGAGCTGTGAATTAGCTTAGAACGAAACGGCAAACAGCAATTCCATAAAATTTTATGACAGGTACTGCAATCTTTTCTTCCCTCGTTGGTAACTGAGCGCACTGCAGCTCTGGCAGGCAGGCAGAGAAGGGAGGAGATGAAAAGTAGAAGACTTGTCTAAGTAAACTTAGCCTGAAAGAGAAAAAGCCCACGGCATATTTGGAAACTTTCCCCAAATCTTTGTTTCCTTTTTCTCCCCTAGGTTTGCTTCACTCCCTGAAGAGGGCCTCCTGGAGCATCTCTTATTCCCATCTCCCTCTCAGTACAGAATCATGCACTAATTACAGCTCTGCTCTGACTAAGCACAACCAAAGCTTCAACTTCCCTTCTGTTGTTTCATTTCACTCTGTCTCTTCTCCCTTCTCAGTATTCCAGATCTGCTCTTCTGTCCCATCCAGCCCACCTTTCCCCTCTACGTGTCCACCCTTGGGTTTCACGGGCCCCTGGTTGGCACTCCCACATTTCTGTGACTAGAAAGGTTTTCCCCGTTCCTGAATGAACACCTCAGGCAATGGAATTCCTTCCTTAACCTTATTAATGTCAAGTACTACAGTTGCTGTGGTGACCATAAGGTGAATTAAATCACTTTTTTGGGGGGATATAAAATTGGATTATAGACTAAATAGCTGTTAGGAGTGGGAGCAATAAGTAAATACATAAATAAGGCCCCATGGCTGTAGTAATTTACAAAACATAATAGGGAAAAATTGGCCTTTGCGGTTTGAAATGTAAGCATTAAAAGGGTGTCACACTGCAAAAGGTTAAGGACTATTAAAACATTATAATTTTGCAGCCTTTAATGTTATTAGTATTTTCCACTTGACACTGCCAGACAATAACTTCACAGCGGACAGCAAACATCCTGCCTTTACTGTCATAGTACGCATAAAAAATATCCTCCAGCTTAAAATAAACAAATCAATAGATTCCCCCTGCGTAAGGCTGGGGTCCCAGGTGGGATGGAGTGATGAAGCTGCCATTTTCTAGCTGCAGCACAACAGCAAGCATGGCCGCCCTCAAACCGGTGCTGCTCAGAAGGGCTCCTTCCCCTCAACAGCCAAACGCTACAAACCACACCTCCTGTCGTCTTGTCGAGCCTCATTTGGCCTTGTCAGCCAAAGAACAGCAAGGTGGATTTCAGAGTTAAACAACAACCGATAGCGTGACATCCGGCAGTTGGGATTATTTTTCTCCTTGAAAAGATCTCACATTTATCCTTGCCTTTAATTGAAAGCTGGCTTCAGGCTCCTGTTTAGCTCGCACACAGCTCCATTGGTTAGGAGGTAATTTTGACGAGTGTTCCTCCTAAAGTTCAACCAGAGAGCAGAGGGATGACAGATATCCCACCAGCCAGGATATCTGAGCAACATACACTGCAGTAGTCCTCTGACAAGCTTGCTAACCAGAAACAACTGACAGCTTCACATTTTCAGAGGTTATTCCTAGTGCTGTGGAAAGTAACTTCATCAGCCCTTGTGGTGTAGGACTGGCAAGGCACAACGTACGGAGTCATCGTCATGGCCTTGAGAGTCAACGCTCAACAGCATCTAAGGAGGATCCACCCAGCGTGCCTACGCTGCCTCCAGCCACGCCTGTGTGACCAGTATTTGGCTTTGTTCGAGAGAGCCCTGGTCCCAAGGCTCCACTGTACCCGTGACATCCGTGCCTTAGGTGAAGCTCCTGCAGGAGCTGAGCATCTTATACTCCACAAAGCATCCTTCCGCTGGCTCGCAGGACTACGCTGCAGTTTAGGTAAACAATCGGTGAAGCTACTCACGTTATTGACACCTAGTAAGTGAGAAGAGAGGAGCAGTTCTCAGAGAAAGTGGGATATTTTAAGAAATCTATGAAAAATCTTTCTACATATCCTAAGATTTTGCACTTATCTTGTTTCTTCACTTTTATGAATCCCTTCACAGATACTTAAACATCCCCAGAGGATGGAGACACTTATCATAGGATAACAGAGACAGTTGTTTAAACAATATCAAGGACTAACAAGGAAAGAAAAACGAATTAATGAGCCTGTGCTGTGCTTTAACCACTAAGAAACGTCACATCTGTGTGAGATGGATCAAGCTGCCGCAGCACTTGACAGGGAGGGGCTGTTCCGTGGCAGGGAGAGGCAGCACAGGGTGTCACGCTCAGGAACTCCACTAGCCCTTGCCCAGCCCAACATTATAGCTGAGAAAAAAAAAAAAAAAAATGGAAAAACAAGGCAAGAAAAGATGATCTTGGCTGAGCA
>WHYT01017404.1:29150-56823 GCA_009806455.1 Tetrax tetrax | reverse complement strand
TTAAAAAAAAAAAAAAAAGAGCCCAATAAAAAAAAAAAGCCATCCATAACCAACAGCATTTTTCCAGAGCTGGACCACATGAAAAAGTTTCCAAAGCAGATATACAGTGCATTTCTTGAAAATTTAGCCCCTCAAAAAAGAGTCCCAAAGGGTGAGGCAGTTCAAGATAATGAATTTCACTCTCCATCCGTGAGGTTGTAGTTCTTTGCTAGATGTAACTTTTTAATATTAAAAAGAGATTCATCTGCACGCTTGAAGCCTGTTCTTTTTAATCTTAATGAGTTTTGATTTTACACAGTGTAGAACCTTATCCAGAACAGCTTTAAAAATTGAAAGGAATAAGATCAGAGACTTGAGAATATGAAGCGGGGTTTTATCCAATTGTATGACTAGATGTTTCCAACTAATACATCGTGTTAAGGAGAGGAAAAGGAGCCACTAAAAATAAGTATTTTTATAGGAGACCTTCACAAACATGTTACCTCTGCTGACCTTTAGAAAAAGGTAAAAAGGTTAATGCAATAATTTGGAAAATATTAGCCTGAAAAAGGACCAATGACCCCCTCAGGGTTGTTCCCAGATTTCTCCAGCATAGTTTGTAATTCCTGGGAGATCATTTGAGCCATGCAGAGACCTTACTTAGTCAGTGTCAAAATATTTTTCTGCCTTTGTAGTGGCTCTCTGAAAATACATAAAATGTGGAGTTTCCTTTTGTTCCATCTCCACCCCTAGCTGGGGAGGGTGCCAGCATAGGCTTTCATTCATGGGACTACAGATTTTCCAACCATATACTGTACTGGAAAAAATAATAATTGGGATCAACTTCTCCTAACAGATCCTCTCCAATTTTAAGGGTTTGATCATTGAACCATCAGTTCCCTCAGTGCATCAAACTACGCAAATTCATTTTACCCATTGACATCATAACTCAATTTGGCTGACACTTTCCTCTCCCCTGTTTTAAATCACGACAGTATTGATAACACAAGGCCTAAACAAAGACTGCAGAAGAAATCCAGAGTTCTGTGTTCTTTCCCAGATCCTTCATTAACTTGCAATCCAGCTTGGGCACAAAATTGGATTTCTTTATGCCACTTTTTACTTATAAGTTGGTGTCAAGCAGTAAAATATCTCTAGGATAGATGTGAGCCTCATACACATTTACAAAAAACCCTTTAGAAGTTGGAACTGGTAGTGGTAACTGAAGAAACACTGAATGACACCTAAATGAGGGAAATTTCAAAGCAGGACCTTGAGTAAGGGTCAGAATACTCATTTTAATCAGAAATTCCTCATAATTTCAGCCCCTTAGTTTTTCAGACCTAGATTCTCCTAAATGCAATTGCTGTCAATCTGTCCTTTAGCAAAACGCACAAATGTGAACTCCAAGAGAGAAGATCAAGAACAATTTGCTGTACTACTACAACAGACAGTCTACTCGTGACTTAGCAGGAGTCCTGTCACTGAGGACCAAGCTATTTTGTACTCCCCTCTGAAATATATGCCACAGAATTCAAGGTTACATACTCTGGAAATCGGAAACTAAAAGGAGTTGAATTAAAAGTTTACATGATAAAAACCCGCAAATTTGTAGCGGTTAACACTCCCATAAGAAGTGAAAAGTCTAGGTTAAGAATACATTACTAATAATACTTTCACAGATAGTTCATCACCAATACATCTCACCTAGATTTTTATAAGGGATACCTTAAGAAAGTGTGAAGACCATTTTCAGTTTTCTGGTGTCACTTTGCTTACTATTTGTGCTTCTGAGACAAGACTACTTTCTCAGAATTGTACTAACTTTTTACTATTATGAAGGGTTTTTCCCCCATGAACAAAGATGGTAGCTGTAGGAAGGGATAGGCAGAGTGCGACAGAGAAGCGAGGGAAGCAGGGGAGGACAGTCACCCATTCCAAATGGCAGCCTCCTGACAGACTTCCACAATATCTTTGAAAAAAATGCCAGAATTAGACTTCTGACGGACAAATCAAGGCATCGCACACACTGGCCTACTATCACACTAGGCTCCTTGAGGGCATTTGTGTTTGTTCTTGTTTAGTCCACATGTGCAGCCCTAGAAACTTAAATCTCCTTTAAAATAAAAGCTAACATATTGCAGTGTAGCTACAGGTATCGTACAGAGTATATACGCAGCGTCCGCTTTGCAGAAAGAAAACTTGTCAATCTGGATGTAGCACCACCTACGTCTGAAAGAAGAGGGGGCTGCCGATGATTTATTTATCACAGCGTCTTGGTGCAGCAGGATAACTCCTTCTTGATTTCTAACACACAACAGCGGTGCCAGTAACCCAGCACAGTCCCAGGCTCCTGTCAGCCTTTAAAAGTTTTCCTACTGATGCTGTTCTTTTCACCAGTAGCTAGATGAAAGCCGAGACTGGGATTCAAACCCTGTTCTCTGCCAGCCATCCTAAGCGAAAGCCCAGGAGTCCCGACTAAACCCGCGAGCAGCACTGTCTAGAAATTAGACACACGAGTAAGACTACACACACCAGCTTCAAGGAGCTCAGATAATTTATTTTCTCCCCCCCTCTGCAATATATGTATATATATAACTACCAGTATTAACCACAGTTCACTCTACGTTTGGTGTAATAGCTCAAATTTTCAATCCGAGCTCAGTTAAGAAGGCAAATGGTATCTCAAGGAGCAGGCTGACCCCGTTAGCCGACCCTTCGGGAGTTAAGACAGCAGCCAGCGGCGCAGCCAGCCAAAACGCCTGAGCTGAGGCCAGCTAAGAAGCCAGCCAGGCAAATCCAAAGCTGCTGGAAAAATACATTCGGTGTCTGGGACCCCGAGCTACTACGCACACCCTGCTTTAGTGGATATGGGTGTTGGCTTGGATGTAGCAGCACAGAAGAGAGGGTGAACAGGGAAAGCAAGTTAGACTGGACTTACATAAGAGGCCTATTGACTTTTTAATGACTTTGTTATTTGGAAGTAGCAGGTATATTTACCAGAACATCTTCTCCTATTTTACAGTAAAAGGTTTTTACAAGGAAAGGATATGTAAAAAGAGATCTTACAATATACCCTTAGAGAAGTACAGAGGGCTAGAACAGGCAGCACAAGAAACGTGGGATGTATCTGTCTACTTAAAGTCTTTACAAGCTTTGGAAAGCGCATTTTTCAGTCACTGTTGAGCATAATTGCTCTTTAAAGCCAACAGACAGAGGACTTAGGAAAAACATGGCCTTCACCAAAAGTGGTAGAAGGCAAGAAGATTTATTAGGATCACCAACTGTTATTCTGTCACTTTCAGATCTTTATTGGAATAATAAATTAAGTTATTTATGAATTTCAAAACATAGATAACGTGTCCTATAGATGGCAGGACACAAGATAACCCAGAGACACAGGGTCTGTTCTCCCAGTGATTATGGGACCAAACTTTATTTTGAGTGACTTCTGTTGGAAGGATCACTGCTTTAAGCTTAGCCAAATAACAGGACAGCATCACACCACGTTTCCACATCTGTGACCAGTGTGGAAGAGCATGTCTGTCAAACATCATAAGTCGATATCTATCTACGTTCAGTATCAGTGGATTAATCACTTACATTGTTATGCTGAAGGGCTGACTCGTTCTCAAGAAGATCAGACTACCTAACGCATAAAGCCTGGTTATGCCTAAGCAGTTACTGATGGAATTAAAAAGTCACAATCCTAGATCACAGTAAAGCTATTTGTAAAAATCCTGTTCTGTTTTTACCTCTTCCATCAGGCCTCAGCTCATCACTGCAAAGCAGTATTTCCATGGGATGCTGAAGGTCTTGAAAAATCTTTGTTCTAAGGATCTCTGCTCTCTCTCCTAGTCTTTCTCTGAACAAACAGAAGTACATTTTTAAGAATCCTGTCACAGAAGTTTGTTTCTGTTGGGAATCCCAGGTAACTGTAAGTCAAATATATAAGATACAGTGTATTTTTGTGTAAAGGGAGAAATGGAACAGAAAACTTTCCTGCTGTCAGAAAAGCTCTTTTTAATCATTAATACTTTGGCCAGAAAACATATGTGCACACACACACAAGTTTAACATTTCTCTGGAAGTCTGATCTCTTGTACTTCAGACCAAATAAAAAACAAAGAGCAGGCCAAATTCTGACGAGAATCCGCAGCAAAGTTAAGTTGATCTGTAGTGGTGAAAGGCCATAGCTGTTTAAAACAAGTGATTTACAAGGCAGTGAAATAAACTTCGGGTAAACACAGGCGACTGTTACTGTTGCTTTGGCTTCCAAGAGACTAACTTGGTTTGGAAACATTACTGCTGGTTTCTGCTCACAAGGCCAAGGAGAACATCACCATCCAGAGGACACCGAGACTTCTGACAGGAGAATGACAGATCGGTCAGAAAAGAGTAACACTGAAAAGCGGAAAAATCTCCATAAAGATGCACAATGAACTGGAGCAATGCTGGTGCAATCACACCTCTCCTTCTGCTGAGGTGATAACCTCTGGCCAAGAGACAGCAGAGCCCCAGGCGCAGCGACTTCTAAGCCTTTGCTGAAAGAGTTCCCGTTATTTCATTCGCTAAAGCCTCAAAAGTTATTTTGCCATGGCCCTCCAGGCATATATGGGAGTTTCAGCGTTCAAGAGCACCCACTTTTAGCTGAGAATTTCCAGTACGAGAACACGTTTGTTTGCCATTGAATATGTATGCTTCCCATAGCGTCTGCGCTACGCTGTCCGTTCCAGCGCATTGGAGAAGCAAGGCAGAGGGCCATTTCTTCACTTAAACATGAATCATAGTGAAAAACATCAAAACAGAAAATGTCTCAAAACATAGGGCACATTCATTCATATGGAAAGTGTGGTTAATCTTTGCAATATATTTACTTTGATAAAATTATACATTTAAACTAAGAAGACCACAAAGAAGAAAGTAAAGCCAATTTTTCAAGTTTAAATCTTCCTGCTGGAATGCCAAAAGTCACAGATGATTACTGCCTGCCTCCTATCTTTTTTATTTGGAGGTTACTATTAACAAGACAGATAAGCCAAGACCTGGAAAAGTGTTTTTCTAACTAAAAAAAACCTAAAATGCATTCAAACAAACGTAGTTCACCTATGTATTACTGCAGGGAATAAAACACAAGAGGTTTCCAAGTGGCATGCTGAGTCAATCAGAAGGCCCAAAGGCATTTCTCAGCATAACTCTACAGGCTGATAACTTCACAGCCACTGTGCCACAAATTTTAGGTCAAAGACAACAAGCTTGTATTTGTTGATGCTATTTGCAATGGAGAATAAAGATAAGCATAATCCATGCACTTCACCATAAACTGACCCTTTTACCTGCTTCATTTTTTCCTAGCTGTGGCTGACCAAAAATTTAACAGCAACACTACCATACATCAATATCTTCCATTTTGGCCAAAGGCAATGGATGTACTTCTGCCTTCTGTATGAATTTTCAAATTTATATCTAAACCAAAACCACCAGCTCTATCCTCCTTTAAAGGGTTTTTTCCACATTTCCACATATACCTAATTAACTCTGCTTTAACAACAACAACAAAATATTGGAAGACCCCAGTCTCTTGCAGGGAAGATGCAATTGTACGTTGAACCATCAGGACAGCTTTTGATGTCCATCTGGCTCAACTGCACGTAGACCGCACATCCGTCCAGCTGCACAAAGCAATCATAGAAAATGAAAGATACGCCCGAACACATACTCTGAATGGGCCCTGAAGGATTTGATGAATGAAAAATACTTGGTATTGTGAACTTACGTTTGGTTTCCACTGTTTAGGGAATAATGCTGACCTTTCGGTTACCACGCAACCTAGGAAAATGGGAATTGAGAAAGTGTGTGTCACCCTAACGAAGGGCTTGAGTCAGCTATTGCTCAGCATCTTATGGACCGTCTGCTGTCTGGATACACGTCCTGCCAAGGAAATAAAATGAAGTCTGAACTATTTCTTCCTGAAAATAGGATTAAGGAACTTTAAAAGAAAGGAAACATTGTATCATCTTGATACAGGACTATAAAAATCAGCTAAAATGCAGGAAATCATACTTAGGCTAACAGAGACAGAAGACCTGTAAGTACAAAGGGCCTACGGAGAATCAGTTTCTCCACAGGATAAATTCCCATCAAATTTAAGAACCAAAGCCTGATATAAAATGAGAAATGTCAACTGAGCTTTATAAACCTACCAACATGAAAAAACGAGGCATTTCATCATTCATAAAGCTAGTTATTTTATGCACAACAAAGCAATCTAGACAGAAAACACATCTTCCAAAATTCTGCAAACTATTCCATGTTGTGCTGTCTCTCTTTTTCCTTATGAAGGCAAAAAGACAACTGAACCTCTTTTATTGCTGCAATAAGAACTTCCCCGTAAATCATCAATCCACACAGACAAATCTATGACAAATCTACAGCGCTGACAGAAGTTGTAAAGCCTACCAGGGATGACAGCTGTTGTGCTGTACCTAACTGCCAAAGTTAAGAGAGACGTCACAAAAATGGCAAAAATCGGGGAATTGCTCAGTAAGTGAGCTTTAGTATCAAAAGAAAGATGTTCAGGTTTGGATTTTTTTTTTTTTTTTTTGTTCTTTAATGAGCAAGATAAATTTAAACCTTTGGCTGCCAAGGCTCTGAAGACTTTTTCCTGAAGCAGTTTCTGCAGTCCCAGTATCAGGTTTATATTTAGAAAGGTAGAATCAGAAGTTAAATAGGCTGAAATAAAGGCATCCCTCGGGAAGGAAGTGAAGAGAAAGAGAAAGTTCTGTTGAAGTAAATACTTAAACAGAACTGAAAGTAATCACTGACAAGTGATGTACAACACAAGCTTCACCTACAAAGCCACGCTCGCTGTGTGTATAATGTAAAACCTAAACTTTGTTTGGGGCTGTAGTCTGATGTCAGTGCTGCATTTACAAGAAAAAAAAAAAAACAAAAAACAAACCAATTATTTTTGTTATCTGTCCTCGGAGATATGAGCTTATTGATGTCCCATATGACACAACTGTTATTTCTCCAACTCAGTGTGACAGACATCCCAGCACAAAGTAAGAAAGAATAAAGAGTTTCCAGTAGATCTCTAACACAAAGCGTGGCTTGTCAGAATCATAAAAGGATTGTTGCCTTCCAGTCTAATTTCTTTCAAACAATCCATGAAAGATCTGAGAAGGGATATTGTGCCAAAATATAAATCTCACAGGTGTTTTTCTTCCTCCAACACATACTGTTAGTCCTGCTTCTCTCCTTCTCATTTCCCTGAAAAAATTCCCACACTTCTGTTCCTCCCTCATGGAAAAAGATAAGGCTTTTTTTTCCCTGTCAAAAATTGGTAAAGGAAAAAAAGAAAGGTTGTTCTCAAAGAGAGAAGCTGGCTGGACAGATGAAATAGATTGCTGTTCAAGCATCCTAACAAAGAGGGGACCACCTAGTTTTGTTCTCGGTTGTACCTTGGTTTTCCCTTTCAGTCTAAGTATTCCTCACTTGTTGCTACTTTGGGTTATCACTATGGTATCAAAACATCTCAAAACCACTAACGAATTCATCTTCCTTGTAGCTGATGGACAACAGAGATATTGGGACTCTTACCCAAAACAGCGTGGGAACACAGGTGCAGCAAAGGACTCAATCCTCTGCTCCACACTGAAACGACTGTCAACTACATTTCTCCGTCTCGTGCCCATGGTTTCACCTTCACGCGCCCATCCACACCAACCCTGCACTTCTTTCTGTCCAGTAACCACCACCCATTCTCCTCCGATAACTATCTGAACTGACATTTCTGTTACAGTCCACTGAAGGGCTACACTCAGCAACAAGCAGCATTGCTAGCCCGCAGACGTTGCTCTGTCTGCTCTGCACCTCCAGGGCTGCTGAAAAAGAGAAGACTATGTCGTCTTCCACCCTCACAGGGAGAGCTGACACCACCGTGACTTCCAGCCAGCTTCACTGATGTCACCATCTCACACACAGAAAATTGTGTGGCCGCGACCAGAAAAGAATTTGTGTGCTCTTATGCAAAGCTGCCCAGTTCCTCAGCCTTCGGATAAAATACAAACTCCGGCAGCACCTCACGGCTTGCGCTTGACCCATATTTGTTTTCCCTTCGCTTTGAGCTGTACAGACTTTTAGCAAAATACCATTTTGTATGTCTGAATGGCGTTAATTATGCTGAATGTACACTTTGTGCTTTGACAGGTCTCACAGTTACTTCTGATGTGTAATTTTTATTTTTATTATACACATTTTCAGTGATGCATAAATTAATATTCAGTATTACTTTTTTTCATTCCTACCTAATGGTTTTCTTTGGGAAGCAGAGTTTTCAGTAGCCTTTATCTTTTCATAGTTATGGCTGTTTCTTTGATTATCGGCCAGTTTAAAGCAAAATCTGAAATAATTCAGTTCTATCACTTTGTTTTCCCAACCGTTCCGCCCCCGATCCAATCTGTAACATTATGGTCATGGGGTCCCAACCCAGCACCTGCCCCCGTAAGAGAAGAGCATCCATCTCAGGTGGAATTCCTTCCGAATGACACAGAAATGAATGATCGTATGGCAACAGTATTTACATTTACACGTAATTACACAGCCATGCAATACAATGCAACTTATATATATGTGTATATGCCACACGTCGTTATCAACAACATGGCTGCACTGCCTTTCAAAGACAATTCTGATTAATGGCTTGGGTTTTAGAGGTTCTTTTCAGACAATGGGTATATTTAAGAAGTACTTGTGCAATAGCATATACATGGGAAATAATTAGATTTAGATGAATGGCTAGCAGTTTTAAGTTAATAAAAAATGGATTTTAAGGTGTTTTCAACCTATTGCAACTCCACTGGAATTCTCTCCCCCATTTTTGTGTAGTGAGAACAATCAGTGCCAAAAAGTAACCCAATACAATAAATCGGATGCAATTCCAAGGTAGCCAATGTCCTCAGCTAGGAAAACATCACTCACAGTATTAAAATGCAATTTCTAATAAAAAAAGCTTTCCTTTTTAGTAGCTACTTCACTTCAAAAGCAATTTTACTTGCAAATGAATGCATAAAACAGTGAAAGACCTCAGGAGAATCTCCAATATTAATTGTCAACTTTTCAGCAATTCAGCTGAATTTCAGCATTTGAGATCCTCAAACAGGAGGACAGGCTCTTAGCCAGAAGCCTCTAAATAGTACAAACATTTCTGCGCTTTTACAAGGCACGTAAAGACCTAAATTATGTTGCTAATTAATTTTATATTTCCTTTGGCTACCCAGAGAAACCTGGAGCTGTTCAGCACTCATTGCATGACGGGTTTTGCCAAGTATTCAGGTATGCTATTAGCAGAACAAGCCAAGAGGGCTGAGCTCATGCTCCCTCTAATACCTACAGGGAAAAAAGTCAAATTCAAAGCGAGTACATGCAAAGCAAACACATACATACAGGCAGAAAGGGAGAAAGGAATACCAAAGAACCTGAGACACCTAAAAACACATACAAAACTAACATTAGCCCGGAACTACGACAACAAAGACTATAGTTCGATGACAGCAAGTACCAATATATTCCAAATAAAAATATTTTTTAAAAATTGAGGACAAAACGCTAACCTGATCAACTTGCAAAAGATAAAAGATGTGGCTTGTGCTATGCACACACTGTCCAAACGGATACATAAGACTTAACTGACTTTTGCAGTTGAGCCTGGCACAATGAGCCAGACTTCCCTACTACGCTGTGTAGGTGTGATGCCCTGGAGAGAAAGAGATGCAGTGAATACATGCAGGACATTAAAAAGAATATTTTTACCTTCAAAGCTGCTTCCTTGTCTGCTTTTAACCTGCACAGTCTTTGTTTTGTTTTGTTTTTTCTTAAAAATATCTTGTAGTTTAATCAAAAAATATCTGTGTTCATCTAAACTTTAAAGATACTTAAACCCTGGTTACCACACACAAGTATTCACTTCCCTCTTCAGCGATCAGCAGAAAGCACCAGCATCTCCCACTTGGTTCTCAGGACACCAACGAAAGCCAGACACCAACTTCTTAGCCAGTAACAAGGTAATCTGTTCAGTTGATATTAAACAGGCATAATTTATTAACCACAATATGAGTTATCGAATACCAAACTACTGTTTCTCCCCCTCAAAGACTTCAATCACCAGGCCTCTCACTTGCAAACGATACTACGGAACTCTACACCCGCATCTCAACGCACGGTGCTCTGCGGAGGGCAGTGTATCTGTACTGCGGTCCTGTAAAGACATTACCAAAACTTAGGTAAGCGCGCTGACATCCGAGTTTTCTTCCTAAATATTTTCTTTCAGGCTTTGAAGTTGGAAATTTCCTATTCTAAATACCATCAGAAGGTTTCAATTATACTTTAAAAAACCCCAAACTAACAAAAAACCAACACATTTTTATGCTGTTTCTTTTAGTTTGACTACAACAGGTTTCTGTTTACATCACTTGTTTTAATCGATACTTTCCACCCAAAATGAACTTAAATTTTCAGAATGTTATTCAAGTTTGTCACCGGGATGGCCCAAATCTACCTTCCTCTCACTTTAGATAAAGAATGTTTCTGATACAAATACATCACAGACGCACAGGCAACTGTAAGGTTTGATCTGTTAACTTCTGATGAGTTAGTGCTGGCTGGAGTAGGGATTTGCTGGGCTGCTCTTCGTAAGGTTACTGAAACGAAGCAAACACTGCTTAGAAGTGGAATCAGATGTTGTTATTTAGCCAAGAACCATTATGTTTGAGGTTATTCAAAGTGACAGATCTTTATTTACAGCTTCGGCTTTCCTGTCAGAAATCTGATCAAGAACTGCCGTCAAGTTTTCCTCTAGCCACAGGAGACGCACTCATTCTTTTCACCTCTGTTTCATGTGATCCCACGGTAAGTGAGAAAGCCATGCCTTGCCTGTACTGGAGACAAACAGCTATCTAAATCTACTGTGTGGATCTATTGCTTATAAAGCCTTATCCTTACTAAAGGGATTTCAAATTTTTCTATTCCAAATCTCTCCCGAAATTATTCACAGAGCCACTGCTCTCTTCTCATCTCATCATTGATCCTGATGATTTCATCATCAGCTCATTACCACATTATATAGAATCACAGAAGGGTTTGGGTTGGAAGGGGCCTTCAAAGCCCATCCAAGTCCAACCCCCCTGTAAAGAGCAGGGCCATCTCCAACCAGATCAGGTTGCTCAGAGCCCCGGCCAACCTGGCCCGGAACGTTTCCAGGGATGGGGCATCCACCGCCTCTCTGGGCAACCTGGGCCAGCATGTCAACACTCTGTGTAAAAAATTTCCTCCTTATGTCCACTCTAAATCTACCTCCCTCCATTTGAAAACCATTGCCCCTTGTCTTATCACAGCAGGAAACCGTGCTAAAGACTTTCTCCCCATCTTTCCTATCAGCCCCCTCTAGGTACTGGAAGGCCGCTGTAAGGTCTCCCCGGAGCCTTCTCTTCTCCAGGCTGGAGCACTCCAGCTCTCCCAGAACATCAGGACTGCAGCAGGACTGCCACAGGGGTCTGTGCAAGTCAGGGATCCGCACAGAAAAGTGCCAAAACAGAGCTCCTGCTTTGTTCAGCAGCCAAGGAAATCTTTACAGGTAGCAATTTAGTTCGTAGTTCAGCAACCACTTCTTCCTTACTGTGTTGGGAAGTAGATTAATATATAGCAAATCCACTTCACCACTTAATTCTTTTTTAAAAGGGTGAAAGTTTAAAGTCACATCCTTTAAGGTAAAATTTAACAATTTATCCCAATCACCGCTACAGCATGTTTTCATAAATACCTAAACTATTTCCTTCAAAGGAAAAGGAAAGAGAGACCCCGAACACCTTGCTCCAACCTACTCTTCAGTATTTGAATTTCAAAGGTTTGGGCCTCTTTAACATAAATAATTAAAGAATTAGCATCTTATCCAGCCAAACATTTTGAGTCACCATTTTAAAACTCCATTGATCATATATTGTTGACATTGTCTTTAACTGGTCTAAAGACCTTAATGCCTGTTTAGATAACGTGCAGGTTCAACTGTCTTCATCTCCAAGTTTTACGAGCTAAAAAAAAAAATCTCTCTTAATTGCTAAGAGACTGGATGCAGGAACAAGGTTCCATATGGCTGTTATATCCTGCATACCCTGCCTCTGCTCAAGCCTTACGCGTAGCGGTTCCAGACGTTACACGAGAGGGCCAATGTTAACAAGACGCAATCCAACGACACATGTTCGGAGACATGAATAACCACCCGAGACAAATGGCCTTGAAATTACATGCTTACGGGAAAAAGTGAAGTTGTATATTAAAACATACAAACTCCTGCTTTATGGTCCCTGAAGAAATGGATATAAATGTGCAAGTGCACAGAACATTTTGCATCGTTCTCCTGCCCACGATCTGCTACACTGCAACACAAGTCTGGGCTCGAGGCAACCGTGTTCCTATGCCAAAACTGTATGGAATGCACAAAAAGGTCAAGGCTAGGAATTTATGTGTTTCGCAGTTATTTAGGAATTACGGGAAAGAGAACTTGGCTACTCCTGGCATCACACAGGTGTAGTTAACGGAGAGCATTCTGCGGGTCAGACTTTTTCAATCAACATTCCACTTTATTAGAAGCAATGGCCCCATGCTTGTGATTATGAGAACAGAAAAGATAGCTCAATCTGGGGAGAGGAACTAAGGGATCACCCTCAAAATTATCTCTTTGCATCATCTTTCCATCAGTAAAGTCCAGGCTTTATGTTAGAGGATCATTATTTGAAAGAAAGATAATTAATGATAAGATATTTAGTCTATGTACATGGAAAGAAACTTAAGATACTACTCCAGGTTTTCATTTGGTTGTGCTCTTCAGTGGAACAAAACCACTCAAAAACCATCACAGGAATTGTCATTTAGATCTTAACTGTCCAATGAGTCAAGTGTTTCAGAAGCTAAATGGAAGAGCTCACTGGCCGTTCTATCAATAAGCAAACCTGAACTCCCAAACTTTTGAGGTGTATTTTGTTACTGTTATTATTGCTGATGTCCTAACTGTAGCAGTGCATCTGGAAACAATTAAACAGCTAAAATAGCTGTGTGTCTGAAAAAGTTTGTAGACCTGATGGTGTAGGAATTATCATCAAGTGAATGCTAAGACTGCACTCAGTGTAAGAGAAGTAGGCTCAGCACAGCTGCTTAAATTTGTTTAAACAACAGACGAGACGTAGCAGCAGCTTTCAAATGCTGATTCCGCCAGATCAATAGAAGTCAGTTGAAAACAGTGTTGTTCTAGAGAAGTGGGCTTCATCTTACCTGAGTTTTAAATGAACATGAAGAGCTATGGCCTCTAACGCTAACGAGGTGTCATGAGTAGAAGACAACACAACTCCTGGCCAGAGCACGTTAGCACAACAGGTACACTAACGGACCACGCAGGGACGACTCAGCAAAGACTCACGCATCCCAACAGAAGCTGTCCTATAAATACAAGTTTGGTCCAGAAAGGGACAGGAAGATAAGAATGGGAGACGGCACAACAAGAAGTGAAATGGATGACAGATGTAATGAAGGAAATGTGAGAACATGCAGTAGGAAAAAGAAAAGGAATAATGAGAAAAAAAAACAATCCAGGCAATTCTCAAAGATAAGCATTAGCCGATTCAGAACACCTGTCAGCTACATGGGACTGTCAGTTCTTTGTGCTCTCAAAATTGCATCTGTGAAAATCACTTCTCCCCATTCTCACTTTTTCTTGGGAATTAAACACATTACAAATGCTACAGCATTCAAATTAAGGAATTATTTTTTCCTTTTGAACAAAACAAATGCCTAAGAAATCCTTCAGGATTAGTGTCAGCTCATGAAAAGTGTGTCCCAACTAGAGCTTTCCAAAGCCACACGTCCAGCTTTGTTTGTGGGCAGAGCAGCAGTCTTTCCACAACACACTGTGCTACTCAAGTAGTAAGAAGCACGGAAAGCTAAGAGTGTCTGGACAGCACAGTGGTGGGTAATGCAATACAGATGATTTCACCTTTAGGTCTTCAGTTCAAAATAATTCAGCCCAAGAAGTGTCATCACCTGATAGTTTTTACTGCTTCTATTTACAGTACAAAATTTCCCAAAGGGCCAAACTGAGATCAAGACTTTCTGCTCCCTCCCTCCTCGTGGTAGGCATTGTGTCTATAGTAAGGACCAGACCTTCTCTACAGATCCCATATTGTACGCAGACTACAGACATCAAGGAAAAAAGCACGGAGACGGAAATGCGTTGTCAAAATTCAGTGAGTCAGACATAAAAGTGATTTCAGCTCCCAAGCTGACGACATTCTTACTTGTGCTTTTTGTGTTAGGATAGCTTCCCCCCCTCGCCTCCCAAAGGGAAAACGCACACATGTGCAGCAAGATCTGAGCTCCAGGATGCATCGACATGACTAGATGAGTGCGTATTTTTCTTTCAGCGCATGTGGAATAGGACTGATACCTCCCAGGAGAGCTGGGCTCACTGCACACAGGCTGCAGAGACAATCTGTGTGCACAGGGAGCACATCCAGGATTCCCAGACATCCAGCAAGCTCACCTTCCACAAAAACTCCTGCGCCACGTCAAAGCCGTGACAAGCACTACGTCCTACTGGAAGCAGACACATCTCTCCTTCAATTCACGATATATCAAAAACTCAGCTCAAAACAATACCAACCGTAGTAACACAAGGCTTAGAGAAGGAAGGACTCCTTACACATTGTTTCTTCCCTGTGCTCACCAAAAAACCCCCAGATAAGTGCTGGAGAGGCATCCTGCTGGACCGTTAAAGAGCTTGGAGCCAACCGTCAACGCATTAGGTAACCTCATTATCCACTGCCCAGTGCCAAAGGCAAAACAGGTGCGAGGACAGCACAGCAAGAGGAAAGCACGGCCTGTTAATAGAAATCTGCAATTTTAAGGGCATTAAAATATTTCCAAATGTTCAGAGAAAAGCCTCACAGCGCAGCAGACGTTTATTAATGGAAAAGTAGAAGAAAAATGTGAATTTCTGGAAAGATGCATCATCCTTAAGATGCAGCTTGTTTCTCCCCTTTTTGGGTTTACACTATTAACGCTAAGTCTTAAGGGCCTGAGTTTCATTTTATTCCCTGCAGGGAGGAACAGGAAAGAACAGCCACTATTTTTTTGTGTGTGTCTCATTACTAAGGTTATCATTTCAGGGAAATGGAGCACTATTGCCTTTTTCAAACTCAATAAATAAGACTGTTCAACAGGAGAGCTCACATCACAATTGCCACCTCGCCCCTTCAACTTCCCATAGTCCACCGTTTCCAGTTCGGATCTGGAAATAACTCCTGTCAGAAATGTCTACTGACCAGAGGCAAATTCTGGTGAAGTCAGTGAAATTACACAGCTGCAGAGTCCAAGTGAGAACCAACTCTTTTTCTCAAGGGACCACCACAACCAGATCCTGGAATCGGTATCTGGGATATTGAAATATCTGGGCAGGAAAATAAAGACTAGTAGAGTTCCAAAAGTCATGGTTTTACAGCATCACTTGGATTCTCTGATACATTTTCTTAGACATTTCATGTCAGAACGTAGCTGAATTTAGTTTTGCACATTCCTCAGTCCCCACACTCAAATTACACAATGCCCTTCCATTTACTACAAGGTACGTGAACACCTTAACATCGCTCCTAACAAGCAACATTTTTGAGACTGAAAGTCTCAGATTTTTATTGTTATTAATAACGACTTTCAAGAAAAAGACATCAAGTTCCAGAATTGCCACGTAAAAATAGTCTTCTATTTCAGTGTTGTATTCAAAATACAACTTATTTTCAACAAAATTTACTTCCATGGGCCACCTGCAGATGCTGCAGGACACCCTGATGGAATTTCAATTTCAAAGTATACCTGATGTTCAGAGCTTGTAGTATGAAGGCCATGTATGTTTATTTATTTATAATTTTTATTTATTTATTTCAGTGAAGTCATAGGATTTGCAGACTGGACTTCTACTGAAGGGAATGCATGCATGAGAAGGGAACATTGTACCACTCGAGTCAAAAGCTCATAGGAACTATTTACCAGCACTTTAGATACTTTTTCACATTCAAAACACAGGAATGCTGTCTAATTAGTCTTTAACAGCAAGGGAATATTGGTTGGCAAGTTTACACATACAGAAAGGGGGAAAAAAACCCAAGAGGTAGCTTTAACAGTTCAGACCAAAAGCCTACCTACCCCAGCATCCAGACTGCACCAACTGATGGACAAGGGCAAAAGAAATAGGAATGGGACAGGAGAGCAAGTGTGCAAACGATTAACAGTGAACCGCAGGAGTTTTCGTGCAACAGCTGATATTTATACCCAAGACTCTCGGTCTTTCCAGTGCTCACTTCCCAATAGATCGCAAGCTCCTGAAGCATTTCCATGCGCACACCGTGGGTTGTGCAGTCCGTGTCGTCTCCGTGCTCCGACAACCACCTCGCCCTCAGCACACACTAAGCAGGATGGACGTTCCCCCTCCATTAAAATAACGTGAAAGACGTCGAGTCATGCAGACTGCCAGATTAAACCAGGAAACTCTAGGGCAGTAAACTTAACTTAGGTGTGCACATCAGCCCTTCTCAAACAGGACCAGAGCTCTCCAAAAATTCACAGAAAATTGTTTCCCTCTTCTGGCAAAATTTCAGGTCATTTTGTTTGCTTGGTTCCTCTCTTGCTCTTCCCCATACGATAAAGGGGCTCACACTGTGAATACAGAAGCCTAACCTGTTACTTGTTAGCTTTCTTCGGGAGTATGGTTTAGTAATTTAAATGGAAAACTCCGAACAATGAAATCCGGTTCCTGATCTCAGCCATGTAACTGTTCGCCTTGGTTACATTTCTTGGGTTTGTTTACTGAAATCATTTAGAAACACATTTTGCACATTCTTTCCTTGCCTGAGAAAAATGTTAAAAAAAAATTTGGGAAGTTTCATTACCTACTTCTAAATACTTAAATTTACTGATGGAAAAGGCCGAGCTAGCACAAAGCGAGCGCCTCTTGGTTACGCACTGTTCAGCTCTGCTGGGGGCTCTTACGCAGCCATTTGTGAAAAAACTTTTCCCTTAAAAGGAAATACTCCTTCCATCTGATTCCTGATTGTGGATCTCCTCATGGAACTCTTTCCAGCAGGTACGTCTGCTATTTAACAGGCAAGCAACACAATTTAATTTGCCATTTAACAAGAAGAAAGTTTCCTACACTTTCTCCATCCTTCCGCTATCAATCTGCTCTGGCACAAACCTGTGCGTCATTATTTCCACGGAGTCACACAGACTGTTTTACTGAAAAAAAAAAAAAAGTAAAAAAAAAATCTTTCCAGAAGTTTTTGTTGAAACACCACTTTGAAGACTGTCTACGTACAACTCAGAAATGCCACATTTGCTTTTTTCAGCTGTCCCAGTATTTTCCACAGCCTTTAAGTGTTGCCACCTACCCACTAATGAACGTTCTTCCAATTAAAACTCGTTGCATCCAACCTGGTCAATGCAGAGGAGTGCCAACTACAGATTCTCAAGAAGCATCTCAAGCAAATTCTACGTTTCGAATGATGTTAACCTTTATTTCAGTGTGTTTCAGAACAGCTCCTTCAGAAGCTGTAAAATAATGAAATAAAAAATGAGATAAAAACCCAGCATTGCTTTTGACTGAGGAAAGAATAATCTCCGTGTATCAAGCTTTCTCACGTGGTTTTAGTGTAATAAATCAACTCCTGTTATCCCTGAAGCACAAAGGACTGCAATGGATGAAACAAGAACGTTGAGAGGGACCATCAAGAACAGGACAGGCAGCAACGTCACAACAGCATGACAACTCTCACGGCTCATCCTGGCAACCTGCACGCTAAACCCAAACTAGAGCTTAGAGTCATTTACGAGGAAATTCTATCTAAACAGAAAGTGCAATGGAAATCACAGATGAACAAAACCACTGTAAGTAAATCCTGGCAGTGAGGCTCCCCTTCGCACACACTTCTCTAATGTTTCTCTTGACTGACTGTTGTGCTGAAATAAGTTCATATGACAGGTCTGATTTTTTCCTCTACAGATCACCATATTTTTCCAGCACGAAAAAAAACCCCCAGAGTATAAATCACATACTTGCTGAAATGTCTAGATTGGCATGTTATCTCATGTAAGAGCAGGGTAAGATCTCAGTTGTAGAGACATGGTATTTTTTTTGTCAGGCAAATTGCACTGATTTTTTCTTTATCTAATGCTTCTGTAGGATATTCACCACTTTTCCCTCCTCTGATAAAGGTTACAGACTGACAACTCAGTAGGCATATAGTATTCCTCACTCATGTATTTCAAAATTTCACCAATTTAATAATGAAAATCCTGATTAAAAAAAAAAAAATCTCTTTCTTCTCATTCCAGTAGTAAAACATGGAACAAAACTTGTGAGTCTGAACACTCAGCTCAATTCATACTCCAAGTAATTTACATCCCATTATAAAATAATTAGACTGGCTCACACTACAAAATGACCTTAAGGGAAGTTCAGGAATGTTGGGTCCTAGGATGCGTACCAGACTCCCACGCCTGCTCAAAACAAGTCTTAACATCAACACTTCAGTGAACCTGGAAACTAAAAAATTCTGTTCTCCTTCAGTCCTATTCCCTCCACCACGATAATCTCAGCATTTATTTTCCCTGATCTAGTCCTTGTTTCAGCATCCCCTTTCCTTCCTTCCCCCACTCCGGTCTCCCAGGCTCTCCAGCTCCCAGCCACGCTGCTCTCCTATCTGTCTGGATAACGGGCAGCGTGTGTAACGTTCACGCTGGCTGAGCAGCCCGCAACCGTGAGCCAGCCAGTTGGAAGGACGATGCCTGAGAACGGGTAACTTTTGAATACTGCATACGTATCTTCTCATAAGAACACGAATCCACACATCTTTCCTTTATTCGACTCCTCTTTACCAGAAAACTTACAGAAACTTAATTCCCTTGAGATACCAAGCTGGAAAAGAATATATGATGTCATACTGTCTAGAGACAGGGGTGGAGGGAGAGAGGGTAACCGTCTTCAGATACATCACTGGGCTGCTGCAGAAAGGATGAGTACAAGATGAGCAGGAGGAGAAGAAAGAAGACTGAATCACAAAATACTCAGATTAGCCATGTAAGAATTTATCTAACTGTTCTAGCTTCATTAACTAAATTGCTGATAGAAGGTTGGAATGGCATCACCGGGGCTTTCAAGAACAGGTGAGTTGAAGTGCTGGAAGGAAACCAGGTGTAGTTTGGTTCTACCTGCTTGGTGGGCAAAGTGCCTTCAGAACCCATCCACCCTTATTTGCCGAGATTCAGTTCACGTTAAGAGAACAGGAGACCAGAAAGGCAGGGTACAAAACCACCATGAGGCACAGCATCCACTTACTTGTAACAGTTTGTAGTGAACCAAACAAAATGAACTCAACCCTGTCATCATCTCTGGTGGACTCTGGGTCAAAGCATAAAGAAGCAAACAGGTCTAAGAACACAGAGCTCACTACAGTGATTCTCTGGGGTTCAACATCTTTAGGTCTGACCACAAATTAAAAGGTTAAAAATTAAAATCTGTAGGGAAGAAAGTAATCAATTATAAATAGGTTCCGAAAACCAGCTCAGTTCACTTCTTGTATTCTTTATTCAGAATTGTCCACCTTATTTCTCATTGTCCTATCTCACCCAAGTCATTAACTATTCAGGCAGGGGTTTCTTTTGTTACTTTACTATGGTTTTTTTTCCTCCACTTGGGGAGAATTATTAAATGAATCAGTTTCCCTTTAAGAGCTGGACAGCCCTGCCAGCTTAGCCAACATGAAGCGTTTCCAAAGAAGTTTCTTGCTCATCGCAGGGAGGAACAAAATACTTTAAAACCCCAAACTTCAAAATCCCAGATGGTCTCAAAGTCCTTTTTAAATAAACTGTGTGAGTTTACAGTCAAATCTGCCCAAGAAAACCTTCTAATGGAGACTGAAAACTATAAATGTTCTGAGTTTATTAAAAAATGATTTGACACCAGCACAGACCATTTCAATTTTTTTTCCCCACGTTGCAGAGCTAGACACACTTCTCAAAATATTTGTGTTCAATAAAGTGACAGCAGCCCCTCAAGAAGTGTTATGTAAGAGCTAGTATTTGATATTTTTTTTTGTTGCATTTCATATTATATTGTCTGTTGAATAAAATGCTTTAAAAGCATTAATGTAATATAGAATTTCAGACTCTTAATCATTTTGACAGGTTTTCTGAAACTCTTTGGAGCAGCATGTGAGCTAAACCTCCGTGCAATACACGGCACCGAAATAGGTGCAGAGCGAGGGGGAAGGGGAGAGAAGGGCTAGAAAGGTCCCAGCTCAAACACACATGCATTCATTAAAAGAGAAAAATGCCTGGAAATTTGGCAGAAAGAAGAGTGTTTAAATGAAGCCTGCCTGAGGGGATAGCCCTGACTTGCACTCCTACCAACTGGATGGATATCATGTGACCGTTAACAAGTATTACGTACCGGGTAAAAAAATCTCTCCGTAAGAAACCACACCACCATGCAACACTACGCGCAACTTCAGAAACAACACTTTCTCAAGAGGAAATGTTTCCAGATGGATGCACAGTCTATACACAAACACATTCGGGCAAAAACGACAAGCTGAAATCAAGACACATTACACTGTGCTTTAAGGATGTTCCCTAAAGGTGAATTTGGATCTAAACTTAATTAACAAACAGTCAGGGTTTCAGGCCAGCTTATTCTGAACGCTGGTTATTTCACACCTTAACTCCAGTTTTTCAGTGGGTGCCTTCATCCCAATGTATACTTTAACTTCTGGACCTACGTTCAGGTTGTCTTCATCTTGCATCTTAGCTCTCCAAAAGGACTATTTAATCATTTCAGTGCCAAAGTCCACGTGCCAATTTATGTGCTCTCATCTGAAAATCAAATCCACAGTTGAAACAGAGCAATGGACTCAATGTGTATTTGGTTTTCCAAACCACAATTATTAAAAAAAAAATACTTCGGAACCAAAACAAAGCAGCCTTCGCTCACACTACACAAGATTCTTGTATTGGCCTGAAGCCCTTGGTATTCATTGTCCCCCAAAACACATGAGTAACTAATTTCAAATATCTATAAATAAAGCACATAATCTTTCATACAAGGATCTACTCTAGTTCAAACAGCGTAACAGGGGACGTACATGTAGCTGTCAGATGGAAGTGCTTTGTAACTTTTGTTCTATACACTTTCCCTTTTGGAGAAAGTTTAAATGAAAAGAACCTCATGCGTTGCTTTTCAAAACATTGCAGTTAGCAAAATAAACTGAAAGTTTAACGTACATTTTAGTAAGGATACATTGCAATACTGTCAACATCACATTCAGATGGAGACAACTCCCTAATGAGCTACTGACAAGTTCACAGCCACCTTGGCCCATTTTCCTTTTAACTTAGGACAGAAATGAATATTCTGTATGAGCCGCTTCCCCAAGGAAACTGCTCCGACCCAGCGTCCGGAGGCTGCTGAGGCATTGTGTTTGCCCATTTTCCCAGCTGCAGCTGACCAGCAAGAGAAGGGTGAGCGATCAACCTGAGGTCACCGAGTGAGTCAGGGCAACAGGGTTACAACCATTAACACTCCCCCCCTGCCCAGTCCCAACCCTTGTCCTTCAACCACCACGTATGCAGCCTTCACCAGCTTCAGCACGTGAAAATGCTGGACTAGTTAATACCAGCCAGAGAGGGAAAGGGCAATTCTCCCTGTACGCAGCAACGGCAACCCACTCACTCTTGATCTGTAGATGCTCTTCAACTCCAGCACAGCTCTGCCAATACATCTCACTTCTGGCCTGTCAAATGCCGGTGTTCGTGCCCTGGGCCCCCGTTGAACAGCGACTGCCTGCTGAGCCAGATGGAGAGGTGGCTGTGGAACTAGACAATTAACTGGAAAATTCCACACCAACCTGCACCTGCATCCAGCAGTTCACTGACACCGCAGAAAGCGAGCGGAGTCTGATCAGAGCAATACAACTGCAAACCTCAGAGCCGGGCTGGCTATGCTAACGCGAAACAGGATTCTGTGGCATGGTATTTTGAGAAGAGTTAAAATGGCATCACTTAACCCATAAACAAACCCAATCACTGTCAGTTAGCACCAGTGCTATAGCATACGCAACAGAAATGGATGGCATATTCATGTCCTGCACACAGCAATACCTGCCTGCAAACACCCACGTATACTACAGCCAGAATGACAAATACAACTCCACATAAAGGCTGGAGATTACAGCAACTCCAGACTAAGATTCTGAAAATCTTATTTCATTAAAATAAAGTTTAAGTCACAGTGGACAAGAAGCTCAACATGAGTCCCCAAGTGTGCGCTTGCAGCCCAGACGAAACACAGGTTCGATTGCAGTGACCCGCACCAGCTACCGTTCATCAAGGTGGTACCATCATCCATGGAAACAGGGCTGCAGAGGCTTTGCTCACCGAGACCACTGGCACCGCATCCGCACTGCTCTGGATTCAGGGCTGTTGTGACCATGACCTGCAGACTGAAGTTTGCTCAGTTGTGTCTATGTGGGACCACAGGCAAGGCTTACAGTACTTTGAATCCACCGTTGCATGAAAAATGTTCTCCTCATAACCCCGTTTGGCACATCCAAAAGGTCTGGACAGTCCTGGAACTGTCACCTTTTGTCAGATTTGTGAGCACTTTTTTGAAACAAAACTCTGAAGCATCTGTGGCTCACCTAGTGATGCTTTGTAATATCGTTCATCAATCACATCCAATACATTAGCCTTCCTCCATGAAAACTAGAATCAGTTTCACCGCATTGATCCACTGCCAAAATCCTCCAGCTGGCGACACCGGGTAGTGGCATTTGTCAAGCAACAGCACTGTGCGGGACACAGTTTTAACAGCCAACTTATTCTGCTCTCCAGTCAATGGCACAGGATCCCGTGGAAAGATTCAGAACTGAAAACACATGGGGAAGCTATCCAGCTCTTGAAAGGATAACACATTTATCCTACAGCAGTGCTTAATTCATTTTAGGTTTTTCTAAGGACGTTACAGGTAAAGCTCAGAACAATATATACCTGCACAGATGTGAATATTGCAATTCTATGTTTTCTTATCAATTATAAATGAAAACATTTTAATAGTTAGTAATTATACACATCAGTGCTATGCAGCTACCATTAGTTGGTGTTGATGCTGGAATGAGGGAAGAGACAGAGAAAACCTGAAAGCTGTGTATATGGCATCAGTGGGTAACTTTTGAAGTGATGAGACGGGCTTAGGATGAATGGGGAGGCAGGAGTTAGCTAAAAGGAAAATAAAAGCAATTCTCTGGAGCCGTCTACATACGGACTGACCCTCTATTTTTCTCTGCCAAGCAGCCTGACACATTGAGCACTGTGGGTGTTTTTAAGTGTCACCACTCAGGATCTTGGACAGATACAAACAGCAAATTGGAAGAGAGTCAGACGCAGGCAGGAAAGCCACCTGTAGTCAGCCCAGGGGCAAAGGCCACTGTGTCTCCTCACTCACACATACTCTGTCTCTCGAAGGTGGTACTTTCCAAAGTGACATCATCTCCATCTCTGCTGCTGCTTTGAGGAGCAGTATTTCCAGAGAGCTCAGATCCCAAATAAATGAACCCTCAGACAGCTAAGCATGTACAAAACAAAATAGGACAGTAGTGCTTGTATAGCACCTTTTATCCTAAGATCCTACAATAAAAATATCGAATAAACCAAATAATGCCTTTAACTTGAAGACAGTTCCTGCAATTCGATCATTAAAAGAATAATAAAACAACAAGAAAAATGAAATTAGCACAGTGCATGGGTCCTTATTTACAAGTCTTCTGTCCCCATTTCAGTCCCAGGGTTGGTCTTTTAAGCCAGATAAGCCTGCCTCCAACTAGCAAGTATCTTCAGTTCTCCAGTTCCCAAGCATTCAAGACTTCAGCCATACAGTGGTCACTAAAGCTCTTAATTAGTACTCGTATGAGGAAGATCCGAAATCAGCTAGCTGCTTTGATGGCAGTGAGAGAGAGGTGTACATCTGTAGTAACAGATTTCACAGAAGAAAAGCCAAAGGGTTTTCTCCAAGTTGTACAAGAAATAGGCATTTCAACTGCCCCCACATTGTGGCACTAACCCAATCCATTGCCATGCAAGGTACCCCATTCCCAGTCAATTCAGCCGTCTTCTTGAGGGAATTTCCATCATTATGGAGAGCACCCAGGGCAGGAGCAACACCTTGCATCTCTCTGCTGTAACTCATGTGGGCATATGGCAGGAGGCAGTGATACCTGCGTTCTTTTTGGCCTTGGAAATACCATCTGCAGCTGTGAAATTCACACGAGCACCGAGTTGGTAAAGAAAACAGATGGCAAACAGAAGCAAATGGTTAAAATTTTCCCTCCACTGCAACACATGTGAAATCCCTTATTCCAATGGGCTGCAATAAACCTGTGACTGTCAATGCACATATAATGTGCTGAAGAATTTTTCTTCACAAGGAAATAAATCTGATTTTTATCTAAGCTGGCAGTAAACAGGGTCAAATATTTAACTGTTTCTGTGGCAACTTCCCTATTGTTTTTCAATTTTTAGGTTTTTTTTTTCATGCCAACGAAGTCAGAACACTGCACAGCTACAGATCACAAGGATGCGAACAAAGGTGAAGAAGGTCCGTGGCAGACACCAACTGTCAAATGAGAAAAGTACATGTTTGCAGAAAAGAGCTAACGGCGGTGCCAGATAGAGGAACTTAGCTTCACCAACACTGGATTTATTGTGCGTGGTTCAGTCAAGTGATTTATATGGATTACACCACATTTTCCCTTTTTGTAGCTTGCCTTGATAATCAAAAAATCTTTTTGTAATTTACACTAATAGCTCTGCAACATTGTGGAAAATATTAAAAAAGACCTTTATATTTTTGGCACCTCCTACTGCAGAGGACTGCACACAATCAACGCTCTTTTGAACTGTTCCAAAGGGTTTGGCAAGAATTTGAGGTACACCCAAAATGTCATGAAAGACCCTGTACTGAATCCTCAGAAAAGCTGGTCAGTGAGTGGCCAGGTCAACAGTTTTCTTAGGCCCAAGTCCGCAGCACGCCTCTGCCAGCAAGAAAAAACATTACACATACAAGTCACTTCCATTATCTTAACTCAGTGCATTTCAGTAATAAGAATAATGCACATTATATAAGTGTTATTTCCACAGTCCGCGGATCCCAAGTTGGGGAATACTTTCAGACCATAAAAGGATATCACCGCAAAAGATTTCAGAATGAAATAAATTAAAAACTAGGCTTTTTCAGCACGTTACTGCCTCAACAGCACAAGCAAAAGAAAGCACAGCAGAGAAAAGTGCAATAGAGTAACTCAAGAATGGAATTCAGAAAATTGAACAGTTTTTGATTGTAACTACTGTTCTGACCTCGGACAAGAGTTCTTTTATTTATAAGAAAATGTAAATAGGAAAATAAAAAAAACTTCCTATCTCAGAGCAGGGTTGAGTGAGTGACTGAAAGGAAAAACCAAAGTTTTGTAAATGCGAAGAAGTCAGCCCTTACGGAAGTCGTGTGGATGCACCATGCGGAGCTGGCGGTGTTCTGGAACGCAGGCACAGCTTAACCTAGCAAGAACTACTGTAAAATTGCCATCAAGACTAGTATGCTGTAAAGAAAACAAGCAAAAAAAAAAAAAAATTAAAAAAACCAAACACCCCTATTCTCCAAATGCAAGTACATTAGTAAAAGTTGGATGTTTTTGTCAATTCATAAACTAATACTCAAAAAGCATACAACGTAGGAGGAAATGCGTGGTGGGTAAGAATGGGAAGTGTATAAAACAATTCATGGTCCCAAATTCCAGCTGAACTGAAGGCAAACTTTTTCCAAAATTTCCCTTCAGGATGATGTGGCTTTCTCACTTCCGTAAATGTAGATATCTTGCTTTTCTTCCACGTCTTTTGTGCCACCTTTGTGAGCTTCAGGAAAACCTGATTCAAAAGAGGATCTGTGCCAGCCTTGGGCACTAAGCACAGGTACCAAAAGGTATCGACCTGTCCACTAAATATTTGGAGCCATTTAACAAACTGTAAAGATACATTTCACTCTTTTTTCTTTTTTTTTTTTTTTTTTTTTTTTTTTTTTTTTTTTTTTTTTTTAATTAGTACAAGGGAATGTAAATATAACAACTGATGTAAAATGCACCAAGATGTCCTCAACAAAATGCTGGTCCACAGAAGAACCATTCATTTCCCATGTGATCCTCAAACTAGCGAGAGGGCTTTGGAGCAGCGGCTCGGTTTCCTAAAGGAGATTAGCTGAGAAGTGCCACTAAGAAAAATCTGTCTGGTTTTCAAGCTGTCAATCCCCATACAAGCGAGCGCGGCGTCTTGCTGCACTGGGGCTGCTCACACGACACAAGGAGGCAGAACTTGAAGCCAATATTTGCCATCACTAAGGTATCAGGCCTATGGGCTACACAAAGCCAGTGCCTAAACTCTCCGATTTAAGAATATAAGTTCTTAAATAAGTTAAGCTCTCATTGTTAAGCTAGAGCCAAATCTTGTTCCAACGATACACAAGACCTAGAGCAGCTCTCAGTGCCAGAAATCAGTAACTCTAGAAGAAAGCTAGGGACACCTAAGACTTCCCCATACACGTATTTCTTTTCACATGCAGTGAATCACCCTAGAAAAACTCCTTCCAAACACTCTGGGACTAGTGGGACACACGGTATTTGGATGTCGTAGTATTTAAACATGACGGACTAAAAGGAACAAAACTGACTTTTACAGCCTGACTCAGAAAGAAGAAAAACCTCAAACAAAACCCAACCCTTAGTAGCTCAGAGAGGGATCTCTTTCGCACATATTGATTATTAAGCAGAAATAATTAGGTAGGAGAATAAGCCTACACGTTTAAAAATAAAGCCACAGGCACCAGTTCCCCTTGTGAAGCGTAACAGCGATCGGATGTGTTAACTACGCGCAGCAGATAAAAGCTGCGATGAATTAGCACCAAAGAACCAGGCACTGCATTCTCCCTGGTCCTCACTGGTCTGAATCACTGGGATTCCAGGAGTTAGCTAAAAATCTAACTACATATGAACAGGATTGACTTCCAAGTTTTTGCAGCTACTCAGATACCAGTTACTGTTAACAGCTGGATCAGCCCGGCTTCAGAATCCACCCAACCCTGAGCTAATCCTGTATTTAATCGTATTAATCCCAGCCTCAACAGGGACAATATGTAAGCCTTGTCCACATGCTGAACAAGAAGAAGGAAAGGCAGAAATTTATCTCTTAAAATAAAATACCAGTGATTAATAAATCACATGTTTATATCTCTGTGGAGGAATACTTCTAACACAAAGCCATTCCAGCCAGAGCATTCCATGCCAAATCAAATACTCATATGAAAAGACAAGGCAACTTCTGCCAGTTCCTATGTCCAAAAACGCTTTAAAAATTGGAAAAATGAAAGCATTTGCCCTCTTTCCATGAAAACCCAGAGTGCTGGGCACCAGGAAACATAATGTTCCCACTGATCTCCAGTAACAGAGATGAATAATAATAATTTCAGAGTTATGAGAAGTAATTTGATGCATTTCACTGGGGGGGGGGG
>WHYT01017404.1:0-26962 GCA_009806455.1 Tetrax tetrax | reverse complement strand
TTTTTTTTTTTTTTTTTTTTTTTAAAGACTTACATATCATTTTCCTGTACTTGATGGGACGCTTATCAAAATGGTCAGCTTATAAAGCTCGATTTCAGAAAACAGCCAGCTCCAGTGATGAGGTAAAGCAGTAGTTGTAGAAACACTTCAGTCAAAGTACTAACACCGAGCTGAATACCAGTGGAAATAGTGTCTTTCCCTCCTAAAACAAAATAAACAAGTATTCTCTGGAAATTCTAAAAGAACTTTGGGAAGTCTATTCATTTAAAGCCAATTTGAAATTTAAACAAAGCTAACCAAACAGCCAACAACAATTAAAAATACCCCAACAAAACAAAAACAAAAAGCCACCCACAAACAAAACCAAGCAAGAATTGAAAATAAAAGATACCATTACTGGCAGCCAGTACGTTCAGTTCTATCTCCATTTCTCACCAACTGTACAAACTGCAAAGCCATTTCATTTTCCCCATAAATGAGGATAATATTGATCAGGACAGTCTTTTCCTGAAAAAGCACCTCCCAACACACTGGTTCTCAGACAACCTTCACCAGTCATGGGAATCTGAGTATTTCAGAGTTGTCTCTGCTCTCAAAGACCAATCTATCAAATAACACTGTCTCAGCTATATCCACTGGCTTCTCTGTGTTTTTCTCTACCTACCTTTTCTCCATTATGGCAAATTTGAGTTTATAATCTCCATTTTGACAACAGAAGTAGATATGCTGAAAAACTAAAACAATCCCAGATTGAACACCCAACTAGTGAAGGTTTGGTTCCCAACAACATAATCCAGTTAAGACAAACCTGGCCTTTTTAGACAAAGCAAATTTGAATAGATGACATGCAAAATATTCAACTGAGAAACATTAGAAGTCTCACCATTTTTATTAAAAAAGGTGTTCCCTTGCCTGACTAATTTAAAGTTCTCTTGAAAAAAAGAAGCCCACCATGCCGTAACTTCCACTGTACGAAACGTGAGCCATATTGAGTCAGTTCTGGCAAAATCTGTAGGAAATGCCAAGAATAAGTTTTGTTGGAAAAGTTGTTCGACAGAATTACTGAGAAAACACAGATAACATTAATTGCTAATGGCACAGAGCAAGGAGGCCAAAGAGAGCGAAGAAAATGCTATTATTTGCTTTCCATTGTACGGTTTCAGGTTCTGCTATAGCAGAGAAGGCAGCTGCCGTGCTCAAAGCATCACTTCAAAGGTGAAGACAACCAGCAAAGAGAGCTGGCATTTTCCTGTGCCCTTGAAAAAGCCAGCTGGAAATGACACCTGCAATAGGAAGATCTCTTCTTCACAGGTATCTCTTCCAGTAGGGTTCTGCTCACCTGTCAGCCCATGATGGCCTGTGGTGCAGATAGCGTAGCAGTCAGGTGGGTGGGGTTTTCTTTTTGGTTTTTGTTCTTGTTTAGTTGGTTGGTTGTTTTTTTATATCTGTGCAGACAGAACAACTATGATAATTCAACTGGAGTAGAAGCTTTTTCTATCCACTCTACATAGCTGTGCATGATGATACAGGCAGAATCTAGAAGAGAAACCGTGTTAGACTGCACATTACATCAGCAAGTCCATCCAACCTACCTCAAATAATTGTCTTCAGTGGATATCTAGTGAAGATGAAATCAAGCTAAGTACGTGACACTTCCCTTCTTTCCCAGCCTTGACCTGTAACTCCAAGTTATTAATCATCAATAGGCTGCTCTTCATGAGCTTGCTCTGCCGCTTCTGAAACCTCCACAAGCTTCTGGCATCCACAACGTCCTTTGGCAAGTTCTACAGGTCTGCTACCCATCATGTGAGGAAACTCCTTTTCTCCCATGTTGAATGGGTCCATATTAGCTTCAGACGATATGCCTTAGTTCTTCTATTAGGAGAAGTAATAAACACTTGAACCCCTCCTGTGTCACTAATGACTCTGCAAATATCCACCATTTTATTTGTTTCCTTCCAGACTGAAGAGCTTACTCATACCTAATATTGAAGCTGCTCCATCCGTTTTTTTCCACCTTTTTTTGTCCCTCTCTGTTATAGGCAAGTCACAGACTTATCTCTAATCTGATACTACCGATTCACAATAATTGATTTACACCGTTGCCAGGTACTAAGAAGATCTTTCCACGGAACTGTTGTCATCATCTCCCCCCTCCTTTTAAGTGGTAAGGATCACATTTTACGGGTGAAGGTAGTATTACCATTTCCCCACATGCATAATTTTGTGCAGCACTTATTTACACTGAATTGCATCAGCCATTTCACTGCTAAGTCAGTCTCAAAGTCTTTCTTAAACTTGTCATAATAGATGTTATTTCTCTCATAACACGTTAATATGGCACATAATGTATACACCGTGATATAGGCTTGGAATTTTAAGGAGTAGGTTTATCTGAGGTGATTGAGTGTATTTTTAGAAAGATATTACAAGGAATTATTCTAGAGAGAGAAAAGATTATTACAGGAGGATATTCAATTCTACTTGCTACTAGAAAAATATCTCATGATATGAATTTCTAAGAGTTCTCAGAGGTTCATTGCTTTATTTCAAAAGGAAGTCAGCTGCAACTCCCTTTCCCACTGTGCACACACATCATTTTTCTGTAGAACAGCGTTAAAATAGTTGTACAGGAAACTGCAGCAGAAAGTTTTGAATCCCTCTATCCTACCCCCTAAGGCAGCCAAACAAGCCTGGTAACTAAACACAAATGGTGCTGCTAGCAGGGGCTGGGACGCCCATCTCGCCTCACACGAGAGCCCTGTGACAAAAACAGACGTTCACTCACTCTTACCTTTACACAATAGAAGGAACCTTCATTTTTTGTGCAAAGTGGAGCAACGGGTGAGAAACTGTTCTCTTGCTTTTCCCATATTCCACGTACGGGAGGGAGGAACAGATGCTTTTCACGGTTTACTTAAGGAAGACACAAGGGTTAACAAAGCAGTTTGTCCACAGTTAACTCTTGTAAGTGTTCTCTCAGCGTGGCCACGGGTCCAAAAAAAAAAAAAAAAAAAAAATTTAAAAAGAATCTCAGAACACGTCGTTTATGGCTCCCAAGACGGCTCATGCGAAAAGAGCAGCAGGGTTTTCACTTGCCAAAGAGTTCTTCCAGCACACTCAGGAATAGGAATTTAGGATCCTGTTAAAAATATTGGTATGTCTGAATCTTACACAGCTCCTCGTTTTCACAGCACACAACCAACAGTTAAGCTGTGCTACAAGATACTGTCTCCGCTAAAAGCTTACAAAGGTTCAAGGGAAGATCAGACAAGTGAATGATAGAATTCAGAGGGTTTTAAAGCACGATCTGTCTCAAGCAGTTATTGAATCGCAGATTCTTGGGAAAAAGTTTGGGGAAATAAGATAATATTGCAATATTTTTCCCTAGGCGTTTGTTTTTCACTGGATAAAACGAGATCCCTGCGTCAGCACCTAGACAGATAAATAACGCAGAGATTCCCAGGCCAGCCCGTGCCATTTCCATCCACAAGCAGGCACCACAGCCTGGAAGACGCTATGGGACTCTGGTCGTGCAGCTGACCAGTTGGACCAACCTGCTTTATCAGCCTGCAGGAATGAGGCTGGACAGTTATCTTCTGGTGATTACAGAAAGATTATGGAATGTCTAGGTTGTTGTCCCAGCTTTATCCCAACAGTTAAGTGCTTTACATGACAAACCAGTTCATTTATGTCTATTGGGGTAAGCTTTCACCTTTATTTTAAAGCAGCTGCGCATCAAATTAGAAAAAAAAAGTCACAATCTTAACACATAATCTTTTTTCTATAGTTATGAAAGTGGACGAATGTCTCTTCTCCCCAGGTTATTCTGGATTCTTCTTTAACAGCTCTGAAAATTTAAAGCCATCTGGTAGCAGCTGTGTCTTGACTGCACACCTGTGCTTGAGCTGAAGTGGGGAAAAGTTCAATAAGGATTATACTGTAGGTGCCAGAATGTCTTATTCATTCCAGAAATATCGCACAGATTTAATATTCCCCACCACTTGCCCCTTAACGGGTTTGTGCTTTACTCAGAACACACAGATTACAAAGACAAAGCAATTTCTGGAGAGTACAAAACCCTCGCTGCTAGGTGCACAGCAAAAGTTTCCATGAACCTCTGTTGATCCTGGACCCGCGCTTGCAAAACTATATTGATTCAGGACAAAAATAGGCCCTTGGCTGAGCACCATGGCTTTCCATAGATATCTGCTCATCAGCAAGCCAAAGCAAACGGTACTGACAGTGAAAAACCACCACCCTGAGCAACCAGACAATACCGAGCTCGCTAACGTCTGCAGCTGCAGGGACCATACAGTCAAGCGCTCTGAGGGAGCACCCTCAGGACAGTATCTCTGATTAGTTCCTTATCTGCCCCTTCCTTTAAATTCAAGAAAATAAGAAAGCTGTGTATGCAGGACACACAAAGAAGAACCTGCCAACTGCAGAAGTTCAGAACAGGACAAGCTGAATAGGTCACTAATGATTCTTTTTGTACAGCATGGCACCTCTCCACTGCTGCCGCTTCACTCACTGCAGCGGTCCCTGCAAGGACACACGTTTCTGTACGCACTCTCTGGAATTAAGCAGCCTAAGATACGGGATCTCCCCCATACTTTGATCTTATTACAGTAGGCTGCTTGCCATAATCTAGCACTGGCTTTATGCCATTGACTTTAGCTTCAATCCCTCCTCAGAGCAGCTCTCACCTTGTTCCCACCTCTCCTTTAGCAATGCAACGCCCTGCAGTTTCTCCTCCAACACAGTGCTCAGCCAAAGCCCTAGCACTGTTCTAAGAATTCTACGTTGTTAAAGGTACTATAATTTGAATTAAAAATAAACCCCAAACTATCTGCAGATGATTTTTACTGACCCCATGGCATTCTCTGCTCCATCCATCTTTTCACCTCCACCATCACCAGTAAGGCTTGAAACAAGCAGCATTCTCTTAAATGGCAAAACACAGAAAACCCCAGGAATTTTTTTAAGGAGTAGGACTCTAGCTGTAAAACCTTGCAACATTTCAAGTTAGGTAACTATTTTCTCTTTCATGGTATCTTTGATTCTCTTAGTTAATAATTGAGTAGATTGCATGAGTGTTCAACAGCTGGCACAAAGTGCCATGGGATTTTTCAGCATTAAACAATCTGTGTGAGATACAATTTCCTTCTAAATCCCTCATCTCTTTATTAATCCATCACAATGAAGCAACGCAGTATCTAATCTAAGTTTAGCTGCTCTCCAAATCCTTCTCTATCAGACATTAGTCACACTTAGATGCCCTCTCTCTTTAGAGATCCATGGGCACTTCCGCTGTAGCCGGTAGTGATAATGCGTCACCTGCAAGAGTAAAGTATTCCCCAGTAGGAACAGAATCTCTTTAACAGAATGTGGTTTTCCAGAGGTGGAAAAAAAAAAATCAATTATTTTTGTTCCAAAAAACCAACATATAATCAAGAACATAATATGTATAGCAGCTTCCAAAAGAAAGGTGTGTAATCCAGCATTCATCACTTCCTCATCTCCCATGAAAACCGTTTAGCATAGCAATTGAATTCAGAAAGAGAAACGAGTTAGGTACTTCTCATCGTGAAATTTAAACTAAGCAAGAGTCTTGGGTTTGGGCAAAGATGAGGACAAGAAAGAAGAGTAGGCTCCTCCTTGAAGAACAGAATGCATCATATGAACTTCCAAGAAAAATCAGATGGGGTTTCCATTCCCTGTAAACAGGAATACTCTATTCATCAATCGCACCCTGACAGGAATACTGCAAGGTTATAAATGCCTCTCACTGCACACAGAAGGAGCCCAGGCCAAAACTCAGTGTTGTAGCCCCTCTGCAAAAGAAGATTGGTTAAAATCCAAACCCAGACTTGTAAAGCTAGCCGTTTAAACAGTCAGCTCGCATGCAATATCGCTGCGCTCTGGGGTGGCTGAAGCAGACTGATGTTTTTCAGTTTCAGCGAGATCACTGCCACGTAGAGCTCTGAATCCCAGACTTCTCCTGCTCCACATACCTGACTTTCAGCTAACCAGTCACTTGCACAGGAGCCCAGTTTCCATTCTCCACTGAAAACTAAAAGGATGTACTTGAGCAACTTTAAGGGCATGCTGAGAGTTTTGATACACCTTTCCTCTAGCTCTGAAGAGACTTTCTCGCCCCTCCTCCCCACAATTAATTACACAGTCATTTACAAAACAGTTTGGCTTGTAACAAAACCTTGTCACAGAGGGCTACTGCATCATCATCCCTGGCCTGACTTGAACCAAAAATGGGGACTACAGGAACAGTTGGTCAAATACACTTTGCATTCACCTGGTGAATCTCCTTCACAGCACTCTTCCCCCCAAGGCTATGTTCTCAGAATGACCTGAGAATACCGCTTGAAGACTACATTTAATGCGATTTTACCGGTAAGTCCTTCTGCAGTATCAAGATCTCCTCTCCCATACTCAATCTGGAAAAAAAGATTTTGTTGTAGACCTGCAGGCTAGTCTTCATCAGACCTACGCTATCATTTCTTAGCTATGCCATGAATGCCCCACATAACAAGGTATAGCAGTGACGACAACCTCATACGCTGGTTGAATGTTAACAAATTAAATCCTTTCCACCGAAATTAATAGCCAAACTGGCTGAGCAGCACTCCAAGGCCTTCACTCATTCTGCATTTCTTTCATCTCCCTTCTTCGTACGAGAATGTCTGCTCATGAGAACGAACCTTGGTTCAACCTTAACGTTCATAACTTTCAGTAACGTGCTCCAAAAGAATTGTTATCTGCAAACAGTGTCCGTGTACTTCTCCAAGGTTATGCAATGCCACAAGTGACTCGAACAGACGAGGAATTCTGGCTGTTCACTGGGGGCAGGATGTTACACAAGTCATAACTATCTGCGATACATTCATCACCACAGAACATAAGCATCCTTCAATTTAAAGTATGCAAGATCCTCTACAGTAGAAGGTTAAACCAAAACTACTTCATATGCGTTATTTCGTTCTGTTCCAGTTAATTTTGTGACGCTCCATCATGATATCCGAGTATGAAGTCCCGTACCACCACCGACACGGGCAGAACTACCTGCAGTGAGGTGACTGGGTTGCGGTAGCACTTTGGGACAGAGTCTAGAACTGTGCCCCTGCTGTGCCAGCTCTTGTACAACAAGACAAAAGACAGACTTGCGCCAAGTAAATTACCATCCAAGTACTTCAATTCCTATTTTGCATTTGTGAAAAGTGATTCACTTGCAATCACTCAGTAAGTTAACGCAAAGTGGGACTCGGCCAAGCTGCAGTGCTTAATTCACCAGTGCTCATGAGATACTTCGAGATCCCGCAATAGGAAATTTCTAAGAAGGACAAGAGATTAAAGTAAAAGCTTTAAGACCGTTAAAGTGCAACAGTTGCTACTTGCTTCCACACAGATCTACTTGGGAAATGGTTACAGAGCCAGTACTTTAATGGCTTACATACCATATTTTTTTCAAAAGCCATTAGGCCTTAGAAATCCCACAGTGGTTATTTGGCACGACTGGAGAACTTCGATGCCAAAAAAACATTCTGCTCGCCAGGATGAGGTAGGGGAGGCTCCTTGTTAATTGAGCTGGTGACCAGTTCTTCTATGGAAGAGCTTTTGATTCGTTATTTGAAACCACTGCCTTGAGGATAAGGAGAAAATTTAGCATGTGAGCAGCCCAGTCAAAGAGCAAACACACAGAAACATGTAATATCAGATCAGAGGGAAGCTTTCAATCTGGGCTTCAGAGACCACTTACTGAATAGATGTGGGGAAAGCAGATTTGGATGGTGTTTTCTTTTTATTTTTATTTTTTAAAAAGCTCTGCCAAAAAGAGGTAAAAAACACATTCAAGAGATGTCAAAGGTACTTACAGATTTTCTTCTCCCATTTTAATTTCCTTTAAAAAAAGATGCCATTTAACTTCACTGGACAGAAAGAAAAGACTGAGCCCATAAAGTTGTTTACAAGATGTCATTTTAAATGCACATCTTCACTCCTAGCACTAATGTTATTTACAGTTTTCATTTTTAAAAAAGTTCAAAGTTCATTGAAATCAGTATTATCATAGTGACATCACATCCTGACATCTCTGTGATTGTTTAACTCCAGCTACTTATGTTGTACCATTAAATCATATTTAGCCATTCATTTAAAAAAAAAAAAAAAAAAAAGAATTAAGCAATGTATATAAATTTAAACAGCTGCTAAATTCACATCAACCTGTGATGTCCTCAAAGATTTTTAAAAATTAAAATTAATCTGTTACTTTTTTTATTTTCCAATTTCAGCAGGGTTTTTCATGGAGCTCATGGACAGTAGAACCAAAACACAGAAGTTGTAAAACTTGGAAGTACAGATTATATAGAAGAGTCAAGGGATTCCTCTAGTTGGGATTAGCTCTGAAACTCCTAGATGCTCACTTTAATTGAAGCATGACCGTTTTATTCTTTTTTCACTCGCACTGCTTTTGCATCAGGACACATATCCCAATCTTCTAATTTTCAAACAACATTATGATGTAAAGAATCAGATCACTTAAGTTCAACCTGTCGTGACTTCTCATGTGCATATTACATATTCTCCTTGCAATTCAAGCCCAGAATTTCACAGTAATTCACTCAAATCAGGTAAAGTTTAGGGGGAAAGAGTTTCAGCTCTCCTCTGTGCCACTCCTCAGCCCTTCAAGTCAGCAGAAGCCGGCTCATTCACCACCAATTAACTACCTTCATAATTGCAATAAGCCTTTCCCAGTAGTGCAGAGGCTGCAGTAACTGTTGATTGCTGCAGCACTAGATGGCAGCCTAGCATTCAGCTCCTGGCAGGCTTCACAGCCCTTTTCTCACCCAGACTTGAAAATAATACAGGTACCTGAATTTTATTCGAGTCAAGAAAAAGGATTTTTAATTCTTTACATGGCAATGTGTCTTGGGAAATACCACCTAATATAGTAGTGTTAGATTTGAAATTTAAAAAATTAAATCATTATTTTAGTCTACATAAGCAAATATTAGTTCTCCTAAATAAGACAATTTTAGAAATTATTAAGCAATTTCATTACTGCAAACAGTTTAAAAGCCATTTTAGAGAAAAATATTATGTTGACATGATTCTCTTCTTCTTGCCACTAAACAGTCAAGAAAAAAAACTGTCACTGATTTCTGAAAAACCCATCTGAGTGCCTCTATAAATGCTGGACAAGTCAGAGTAGATGGCATGTGAATATTTAGTTGTCCTGAAACAAGGTCTTTGTGTGTTTTGCCAAACAAATTGGCACGCACTGATTTCCAGCGCCGTTCGGATGCACGGAGGCACCGTTCTCTCTAGACAGCATACTGATAAGAACACACAGGCTTTGAGCAATTAAATGATACGGTCAAAACCACAGAGGAAATCTGTGTCAGAGGAAGGAAATGAAGCCATTCCAGGTCAGCGCCTTGCCCAGGAGGCAGTTTCTCCCTCTCGCTGGCAGCAAGGCCTGGGACTTCTTACAGCGCACGTCAAACAACCGGCAGCAGGCAAATTCCACTGGGAACTCATACACGGCATCAAGGGATTTGAAATGAGGTAACTGGCCTGTGGGATCACGGCATCCTTTTCAGAACTCTTTCATATGACCAATATTCTCCTTTTCTGAAGGAAGGACAAAACAGGATGTCCTATCTCGTCTCCGAATTATTGCCATGAAACTTTATTATGGCAGAGAAAGAGCAATACCAAGAAGATGAGCACAGAATATTAGGTATATTCTAAATCGCTGAAAGAATAAAAGACCACAGCAGATGGACAACACAGCAAGCTATCTAATGGTGGCATTATGGAAAACACGAGCAGTAGAATAAGAATGGCTTAAGAAGTAGAGAAACTGGAAGGAAACGAAAAATTATGCAAGCAACAAACGTGCCAGGGTATTATTTAAAATAATAAAAAGCAAAGAGCTCTAGGCCTTGTTGAAGTTTAAATTAGACAACTGAAACTGATTTTACAAAACCCACTCAAGTTACACCAGGGTACATGAGATCAGAATTGGACCCAAAGAACCTAATCTCTCACCATATCAACAAGTTAGCAGGTGATCACGGCAGTCCAGCTGGAGAACGGGCTCAAATTTTCAGTGAGCTAATACTCACTAATCTTTCACTTCTGCAGACCTGGATTCAAAAACTTAAGATCATGAACTAAAATTAGGCTGTTGGTTTCACTCTAGTCCCCATTTGTGCACGGCACAAAACCACCATAAAAAGTGTCATGACTGGCGATCTCGCTGAGACTGGCCCAGCTCTGGAATGGCAGGAAATGTTGTAAGTTTGAACTGAAGCGCACTGGCACAGCTGTGTGTGGAATTTTATACTCTCTGCCCACATCACGCTTGCCAAAGCCAAATGTTTTCTCTCCTTGAGTTCTGCAAGCACCACATTCATGCTGAAAAAATTAAAAAGAGAAAGGAAAGAAGAGAAATACAGAATGAATCATCGCAGTCACTGGAACCAACACCGTACTGATTCACACTCTGCACATCTGCAGCAAAAGCAGCGATACTGCATAGGGTATAAATTTGCACAGTTTAATTACAGCATCTAGGCTTGGGTTGGGTTATTTTGGGTTGTTTTTTTTTTCTTTAACGTAGCTTTGTTTTGTCTTATAATAATGGTGCGCGTTGCTAAGCTGGGTCTATGACTTTTGAACTGGACTAAGTCAAAGTACTGTAAAACCAGCAGATTCTCCCACTCAAGTGACTGTCCCAGCTCAGCTGACTAGTGACCCAACCTGGAAACACACAAATTTATTAACAGAAAATGTTCAGTTGTCCATGACAGTTCAGTGGACAAACTCCAGCCACATAAAACACGGATAATCAGCCACGTCGCAAGTCCAATATAACATCACGTATTCATACAGGCAGTCATTTTCAATAGTTAAAATCTAAAAGAAGGGCTCTTGAACTTCTAAAGTTCCCTCTAAAACCATTTAGTACTGAGACAGCTTTTTTGCAAGTTAAATTTCTCCCATGCATCATGAAACTTCCAGCCAAAATGCACAGTGAAAAAATAAGGTCTTCAGTAACACGTAAGGTAACACAAAAATGAGCGCTCTCAGGCAGTTATGAGATCTTTAAGATAGCAATCAAGGAACACACAAGACTGAGTTAAAAGGAAATAAGAAGGAATGAACTCATGCAGGAGCTTAATGAATTGTTCTATTTTACAATTATCAGCCATTAATAACATGACTCCACTGCATCGCAGAATAGAACGAGACTAGCCGACTGGAATTATATAAAGCAGGATCGTAACGTTTGCCAGCAAAAATACAAAAGCCAGATAACGGTAGCAGCAGTAGTTGCTGTTAATCCCAGGAAACAGGTTTTCTCCTTTTGCCAAAGCAGCCATTTTCCCCAAGAGCAATTCCCATTCCCAGACCAAGGTGGTGCTCCAATATAGTAAGTAACAACCCCGAACTACCTGCTTCAACTCCACTCCCTCAATGCATCCAAGCGGAGATAGAACCAAACCAATTTACTCTCCAAAGGAGGACTTTGACTTTCATGTGATGGAGTTCATACACATAGCTACTGAGTAAAAATGCGCACAGTCAAAACTAGCAGATTAAAAATTAAGTGTTCTATGAGTTTACCAGCTTACTTACAGACTACATTTTCTAAAAAAGCACTGCTCCTCATCTGGACTGTATTTTCAGAATAGCTTCTATTTAAGACAGTTTCTGCTAACTTCCAGACAAACATGAGAACCTATCAGCTAAGTTTTGGGTTCTCACTCACAGTTTTTCGGTCTTTATATGATGAGAGGTTGCTTCTGTTTCAAATATCCCAGAACAGGCATTCAAACACCAATAAGAAAACTGGCATTTCCCTCCCATTAATGTCTTGATGGGGTAGACTTACTGGCTATTTCTATGTCTTGAAGGCTCCATGCCTCTAGAAACTTCTGAGGAAGAGGAAAGCCTAAGGTAGACACTTAGGACTGCAAAGCAGAAACCAGTTCTCTTTGTGTACCTACAAAAACGAAGGAAGAAGTAACAAACAACCTGAAACTGGCCACAGAAGTGAGATGTTTAAGCTATGCATTTGCAACATGCACACTCTGTTTCCATTTAATTTTCTTCCTTAAGTCATACTCATAGAAGGTCTGGAAATAAAAACACACTTTCTGCAGATTGAGCAGGTTAGACAGCAAAACGTGATCTTCTGGGGCCCAAATTAGCACATATAGCACTTTTTTTTCAGAAATGTTTCCAAGTGAAAAGTCAAGAGATTTTTGGATTCATCTGAAAATATAACTTGCACCGATAAAAATGGACAAGCCCATTCTGGCAAGTTCAGTTTTTATTCCAGGCTCACAGTTGCTAATGACCCTGTATTGATGCAATACATGAATACATAAAAGCGACAAACCCTCCAAGCATAGAAACCAAGGAGCTCTGCTGATATCCAAATTATTCAATATAATAAAAATTCCACATAACTCTCCAGAAAAAGCCCCCAATATACACAACACTGCCAAAGTAAAAAAAAAATCAGAGACCACGATTTTTAAAAATATTTTCAGTTTATGTGGCGGGAAACCCCTCCTGGTAGCAGCTCCCTCCTCCGTCACCTCACTGCACAACGGTTTAGCTGAGCAGCTTTTGGCTAATTCACACCATTCGACCTCAAATGCTTACACAGGTGTGAGCTGCTGAACCTGCCTCTTTTGTAGACAGCTGTGGCAGAAAAAAAAAAAAAAAATTAAAAAAAAAATCTCCTCGGACTACAGACCAAAAGCAAAGTAGGGAAGAAAGGAAAAAATCAATTGACTTCTGCTACCAAGTAAAAACTTTACAGCTATTTTAAAAAGGTAGTGCGCTACCAATTTGCTTTTCTGTCACACCAGTTATTAGGCACGCTCCTGACTTTAATAACCATTTTCTGCTCCAACCATTTGGGGAATACAAAGAGGAATAGAGGGCAAGCAAAACTTGTTTAATTAGAAATGCTGTTTGCTAAGCATTCAGAGGAAGTTACAGAATTGTGTGTTTCACCATAATGATATTTAATCTAATGAAAATTTTCTTAAAATAGGATTTGTTTCCCATACATGACATGAACATATTGTTCATGCTAATTACAGCTGATTCACACAATAAAGCAGCTACCATAAAATTAAAACACAGCTATGTGAACAAGTTAGCACAGAGTAAACTAGGTTACGAACCTTTAGGGTACATCACCTGTGCTGTGGTAACGCCGTGTAAATGTTTTCATCCCATGGTAAATTTAAAGTAGCTGATCCTTATTCAAAGAGCTGTTGAAAGAATTTCTGCTCCTTTGCCAGCCAGTCCTCTGGCTTTGAACAGATGTGGTCAGAAAGTACACGAGACCAAGCCCTGGCAGGAACTACAACTCAAGATACTACCATAAAGCAAGAAGCAAATACCAGCCCTACTTAAAATGTTGTAAACCCTATCACAGGCTTCAGCGAAAACACAATTTTGCCTGCTCTTTCTGAGTTTGTTTCTTAGAAACCACTTATTCAATGCCTAGAGAAGTGACCTGGCCATTAATCCAACATTTGTGCAGTCGCAACGCAACAGACGTTTCGGAAAACTTCGGTCTGACAGAGTGCTTTAACTCAAATTGTTTCTTTACAAACATCTTGACATATGGAGAACATTATCCTGGCAGCTCATGACGACCCACGGGCTATGTGACTAGCGTTGTTACAACAGCAAGAAACACGTATGTAGTTAGAGAGGAAAGCGAAGAGCAGGTTGAGTGCGTACAGAGAGATACGGATAAAGTTTCCAGCACTTTCTAGGGAATTTTGACATACAATAGAAATAACTATAATGAAAAAGAGTTATCTGAGTCTTCCTAGACATTCATTTTTTTTCCTCATACGCGTAACATTTTGGATAATGGCATTAGTACTTACTGGAATGAAGAATTACGTCTGTAAGCTGGGGACTGTGTCTAATATAACGAAATACAAAGTCTCTGGAACAAGCCTTCTGATAGCTCCACCAGAATGTTATTACCTATTATTGATCCAAGAACTGAGCTGAAATCGGAAAATTTGAGTTCTTTCAGTTAAAATGGAAAATATTTGAATTTCCACAGCTATGATTCCAGATTTCAAAATAAGTTTAGGATACTCCCTTTATCTAGAAACAGTTACAGTGCTATTATTTCAAAGAATAGTGTCCTCTGAAACAAAACAATTTATCAACAAAAAATACAACCTAAAAAACCAATCGCCTACAAATCATCTCCATCTGAGCCACACTATTAAAGCTTTTAATGCCTAAATATATCTGGCATTTTAATGAAGGTATTAGTCATAATAAAATACCAGCTCATTAATTCATTTTCATAACTACCCAGATTTATTTTTAAATTCCAGAAATCCAGTTTGAAAACCAGTTCGAGTTTTGGATGGGCATAAGTCTCCAGACAATGCCTTTATCTGAAGCCAATGAGACAACTCACTGTTGGAACTTCTCATCAGTGATATTAGATACTCCAGCCCAGTAACTCTTGCTGAACTAGTACTATACAGAGCAAAGTTCTCATTATACATTGAGAGTTTAACCCTCAATCACGGTATTTAGCCGGCCACTTAACTAAAGGCGTTGGTACTGGTATCTCAAAACGTTGCTTTTTGAGCTTCACTACTGTCTTCTCACTGAGCCTCCCAACAGGAGGAACCACAGGGCTGTCCCCAGCCTCTCACACTGCTGCATTTTAGGTGGATTTCACCATCTATCCAGACGTTATAACAAGCACTCTTTGATCCTTTCTGGGGAAACTTTACTCATTATTCCACTTCTTGTCATGAAATCTCCAAGTTTCTCTTGCTTCTCCCATTTAGTTTCATAAAGGGAGATCTCCCGCTGAAAGATCCAGCCAGATCTGGCCAACAGCATCCCAGCAGCACATAACTTTCTGCACCAGACTCAGCTTCATCCAATGGGAAAATTAATAATGGAGATTTAAAAAAAGGTTTACTTTTAAAGTGCTTGAGAAAGTGAGCATCTCTTTAGTTGTCAGCTCAATTATTTCTGTTAGGAATTAATTTGTTGATGTGTCCACAACTACAGTTTTCCAAAGCCCACACAAGAACAAATTACGGGGGGGTGGGGGGATTATTTACAGTAGGGCTCAACAATTGAGAAACATGGATGGTACAACAACTACTGCAAAATGACAACCATTAACATGTCATTCTATAGAACATTTAGATACTATGAATATTTTCCAGCTGCAATCTGTCCAGGTTTTCTTTTATCCAGTGCTTCGTGTTTAGTCCAGGAACATTAACGATGAAAATCTAGACAGCGTTACATTGTGTGAACTGTTAGATGTACACTGATGGTACTTGATTTTATTGCCTTTGGCTTAGTCAGTTCATAGAATTTAAATGATCTGAATTCTGGCTAGCATCTGCTGTCGAAAGAGTAAACAGTAAATCAAACTTAAGACTTCATTACAGAGTTGAAAGTCTGTTTTCCTACAGACCTGGTACGCCACATGATGCAATCAAACACATTATTATCTGTCAAGCATCCAAAAATGAACTAAACGACTCATAAAAGCAATAAATAAGATATGGTCTCTGCCCCTGAAATACCTTACGTTGTAAAATTACAACAAGACCCCTAGAAGGAGTAAATCCCGGGGAACCCAGTTAGGGCTATAATGGAAAGGAAGGATGCGGGCGACAACACGACAAAGCGCGCAGACACGCTCCTGCAAGGGCCTCGCAGCGGAGCTTGCACTGCCCGGAGCGGCACTAGGCTGACAGCCCCTGGGCACGTTTTCTCCCTACAGAAAGCATGAGTTCCCTTCTTCAGTAATTCTGCTCAGACATTTTCACGCTATTCGTGTTCCCTTGGGCAGTAGATGCCAGTTTTTCCTCTAGATGAAGGTGTATCTACTTCCTTGCTTCTAGAGAAGTGACCTACAAATCTGTGAGGCTGTCGTAGGACGCTCCTGAGTTTCAGCGGGTCTTTCAGATTTGTTAGATAGCAATCAGGAGGTATTTCCAGCAAATCAGTGCTAATATCTCCTTGACTACCAGTTGTTCACATACAAGTAACTCAATACAGTCAAACTTCAAAAGCTTTAACTTTAAAGCCAGAAAAAAAAAAATAATCCTAGTTCTGTGCAGCAATAATGAAAAAAAATCATAACTGCAGAGCGTACTCAGCAGGCATCCCTATGATTTACAATACAGCCTAATAAAATAATGCCTCGTGGAGAAAGGGGAAGAATCTCACTCTACCCCACCACGCCTGGCTTGCGCGACAGGCAGCAGCTGCTACCGAGATAATTTGCAGAAGGCAGAGTGTATTTCAAGAACACACTTAAACATCCAAACCCAGCCGTGTACATGGCCATACACACATTAAAATAAAAGTATGAAATAATTACACAAGTCTCCGTTATACTTACCGCTTACATTTTGCAACTAGGCACTAAGCATTTTTTATTTCAAATATACACTGATTTATTTTTTATTAGGAAGGTCTAGTAATCATAACAAACAATGCTTTCGCATTCTGTTAATTCAGACTTGCTAAAATTAATGACATTTAAATGTAGAGCTATTTGGACAACAGCAGACACAAAGCTCCAAACTTCTGCTTTGCTTGTAACAGCCAAGGAGTACCACGGTGACTCCAGACTGACCCTGCTGCTAGCGACTTTGCTCTTGATAAATCAGACCTTCAGCACTCTGCCACTGGCTGTATTCACTGCAGTTTTGTTTTCAAGTACCTGTACTCCATGACTAGGCTCAGTGGTCCAAATAGATGGGCTAAAGCAGCTGATATCATAAAAGTAGTCCCATAAAATGTAATAAATAACAAGTGTTCCCTTACATTAGCACACAAGTGAAGTACATCCACTGGCCCTTAGCAGGACAACCCTCAAACGCTCCAAAGAGCACCCGATTCATGCTCGCTCTTGGATCATTTCCAAAGAGCCTAATCCTTTTACTACTTCATGCCTTGAATACAGCAAAGCTCTTCGCAGTTTACCAAAGGTTTGCGCTCAAGTCCGCGTGGTTCAGAGCAGAGACCTATCTTCCCCTCACGAAAAAGCACACGTACACTGAACTGCAGCTACTCTGATATCCTATTGACAGAGGATTAGCAAGCAGGGAGAAACAGCAAGGAACTGTCACCTCACAACGAACTGGCAGTGCGGGGCAGGGAGAAGGCGGCTCTGAAATGCAAGTCTGCTTCGGTGTTGTCATCTGCCAGAACCCAGTGCAGAAGGCAACAAATACTCAGCAACAGCAACGAGCAAATCTTCAGCCAAGAGATAAACCCACGCACAAATAGCACGCAAAAGATTTCAAACATGTATAGATACATATATATGTGTGTACATACATGATAAAAGCCTTTGAGTCTCATATTTAAAAGCATCCATGGTTTATTACCGTCAAACGAGGTGTCAAAAAGCACAGATCTTGGTTGGCTAAACTTGAGAGCAACACTAAGTGCCCATAGACTCTGCCTGCCTTGAGAAATCAGTTCCTGCTGTAAAATAACAGACTTTAGCACATTCTGTAGAATGACATCACCCAAAGCGGCCTGCCAAAAATGTTACTTTTACATTTCTTCAACAAGAAGATTTCCTTTCACCACTCTTTTTTAATTATTTTTTTTTTCAGTTAGTCAATCGTTCAAAATATGAAAGTTCTAATTATTTCCAGGCCTATAGATTAGCAGCTTTTAACACAAGCAAGTGACTATGCCTTTTAAAAATGCTGCATTTATATGTATCTTTTTGCCTGGTTCTTTTTAGTAGACTTGTATTCGCAACCATGCAGAGCTAAAATAATACAAGGTGATGTAATTACCATACTGAAATGATTTCTTCCTTTTGATTTATCACTATCCCACTGAAAAAGCTGTTTAAAGCTTACTGGATGTCAGTTACAAGTAATGCATTCAACCCTTCCAAATAGCGTAAACAAACAAGCAAAAAAGTCACTAAGTTAGTTGCAAAAATTACGGTTCTTCCACTGAAATATTCAAGATAAGCTCTTCACTTTCTCACTTCTGATGAGGGATTTGCATCTTACCTTTGTAGAAGCGACAGCTGAAGGATGCAGAAGTTTTTTCTTTGGCACTCACGCTCAGGTGTTGCTATTTTCTCCACCAGTACATTGTATGAAATCAACATCCAGTTCCTCACTGCAGAAATTCTCTTCATTACTAGGTTTGAACCTAAATAAGAAGACTCAGTATTAGTTAATGATGTAAAGGCTGGGACACTTTTCCTTGTGAAAACCTCAGAAGGATTAAAAAAAAAAAAAGGGTAGGAGAGAGTTAAGAGTTATATAGCAACCCAATGCTATTTCTTTGCAGCATAAAAACCATCTTTTTTTTCCTCTTTTTCAAGCAAATGAATAGAAATACTACTGAAATCCAGATCTTTTTGGACAGGAGCTGAACTAGGCACAGTCCTAAATCTGAAGCACTTGGTATGGTACAGGAAATAAAGCAACCTCAGCAAACAACCCAGTGTTACCCAGGGGAGAGAGACAGTCCAATGCCATTTTCTAATGTTTGACTCCTTTGCTGCAATGTCTTAAACATCCCCAAAGCTGTCATACCCCTAATGAATGTTTAATAAACAGTGTACACGTGTGCAATATCTTTTAAAGACAGAACTTTGGAGGAAACAATATACTTTGGTTATTTGTCTCAGTGCCTCCCCAGTGATTTTTAATATAGACTGATTACATTAGGAAAAAGTAGAGCAGAGAACGAATGCAACTGTTTTGATTTGCTTGTACAGGAGCTCCTAGCTAATCTTCTCAAGAACATATGTTGCAGTGCTCATGTAAGAAATATTTTAAAAGGTTAATTGTAAAAAAAATTATTTATTGTTAGAGAGTCTAGGCAATAGTAAATTAAGAACCCCAATCTGCACTGAATTAATTTGGCATCTATGACTATTTTTTAATGTAAACCTTGAGAAACTTCCACAGGTAATCTGGGTTTGAGTAAATGAAGGAGAACCAGGTTTTAAGAGTCTCATTTCGTTATTTGCAGCTCTTCCTTCCTTATGTCATCCAATTGCAGTTACTTTAGCGATGCTTTCTATTGCTTGTCTTCAGATGGCTGATACTATGAGGCTGATACTATGAAACTGGCATTCTGCTTTCTTGCGACAAGGTAAAAAAAAAAAAAACAAAACCAAAAAAACAAAACCACCATGAATTCACATCTATTCAAATACACTGCTCCCAGTATGGGCCAATGAAGTGAATGGAGTCTTACATCAGCAGAAAATGAACTCTTATTTGTTCTATTAGCTCAGCAATTCCAGGCTACAGAGGATCAATTTAGATTAAGTATGTTTATACAATGGAAGGTATTTTTAAAATACAGAGAAAAAAAAAAAACAACACATGGGCCTATTGCACAGAGAATTGGAGATTTCAGTCATTCTGTATACGATATAATATTTAGTAGAATTACAGTGACTTCTGAAGATAAAACAAATTCCTTGCATTTACAGGGGCTTTACTTGCAGATTGTAGTCGTCTTTCTACATCGCAGCAAGGTAAGATTAAAGACAAACTTTATAAAGCACCATCCTGTGGTATTAGCTGTAGAAAAAAAAAAAAGAGGAACTTTTCCCTTCAGTACTTGTCAAGGCTGCTGTAAGAACTCCAGTGCTAAATGCTCAAGTTACACATAATCCTCCAGCTGCGAGGCGACAATTAGCACCAAAATCTCTAGAAAAGCTTTCAGCTCTCAACAGGTGCCTCGCCATTGTGTTCAGGTTTAAATCAAAATCTGGCAGAGGGAACGTCCCACCTCCTGCCACCCTCTGAAACAACTCCTGTTACAGCCCCTATCAGAACAGCTCCGCTCTCATTTTCCCCAAAAAGACCAAACATCACTTTCACTCTTTTGTTTGAGTGCTTTTTTCCCCCCATTATCTTTCTTAATTATCTAAGCGATCTGAAGGCAGGAAGTGGAATTTATTTTTTGTGTATTAAGAGTCTACTACTCCTCTCCTGACTGGTGAAACAGGAGCAAATCCTTTGAGAACCATATAATTATATTGACAAAAATCAAAATTTTTCCTCTTCTCTAGACAGTTTCAAAAATGACCATCCAGAAAAGCCTCAGAAGTATGTCGGTCTGTAATACTAATATTGTATCTGGATTAAAGTGTGAATTATAAGTCTGTATCATCTCTGTAATATCCTGCATTGTAAAGCTTCCCTCCCTCTGAAAACCCATAGGCATTCTTCAGATGAAAGCTTGTTTCTGTCCTTTAGCACCCCTTCGCAAGGCAGGAATGGCAAAGTGCTGCTTATAATTCCAACTTCATCAGTAAATACAGTTACAACACTACTCAGATTTTTTTTTTTTTTTTTCTGTTTTCCAATGTTGAGGCGCACTCTACCCTCCTTACTAGCCAGTCAAGCTTTTCTGCTCCAGAAGACCAGATCAGAGAAGAAAATCGATGTCACTAACAGTTTGCCATTGGAAGGAATAAGCTTCTGTATTGAAAAAAGAGTGTATTCATATGACTGCAGCAAATCTAGTCAGTAGTATTCATAAGGTAGAGTTCTACTAAGTAGCAGTATTGAACTTTTTCTCATTAAAAATCAAAACAAAAATTCAAAGTCTCAGGTTTTCCTATATCAAAATTGACTCAAATGAAAATGGCCTAAACACTTAAATTTACACAGCAACTTTACACAGCTTTCGTTAGTGCAACGACTATCACTTTGAAGAGGAAAGCCTAGAATCTTTCATTCTGGAAACAAATAGAACGATAACAGAATTTTTAATTTTTTGTCTCCACATCATTTTAAAGCTAGTAAATTCATTGAAACTTCTCTCCTCCTATAACATCTTTCAATTTCCACAAAAAGGCAAATTTGTACTGAAAACAAAGTCTTCACCTAAATGTTTCCAACCTGCTCTCCGAGAGCTGTGCAGTGAACAGCTTGACGTGGTTGCACGATGATAGGAAGAGCTTGCCCTGCCCACGGACTTCATTAGGTAGGTAATCAGCAGAACACACACAGAGCCAAAAAGACAGAATTTTGACTCCCAGCCACCCTAGATTTCATGCCAATTACAAAGATCAGTGAACAACCTGAAGTCATCAGTCTGTTATATATCTCACTGGAAAATATTCATCTTTTTTAGGGATTCACACTGACCATAGCAAACACCCTATATCGAAAGATTAATTTCACTCTGCTGAATTATTTTGTTATCAACAGCTTAGGATTCACTAGAAACCTTACATACAAGCCAAGACTTAACTGTCCTAGTTTTTGAGTAATGGTAATAAAAAGACAGGTCTCTGATCCAAATTATTTACAATTTAAGCAAGACTCAAAATAGCAAGGAAACACTGAACAAGTATTGATCACTATAAACAGAAGTTAAGGAACCAGAGCCTGTTGGTGTGGAGTTTTTGTACAAGTGAGTTAGATGTATTCTGGGGAGCTTCTAAGGAGCCTCTCCAAAGCACGAGGGAAGCAGAAGTAAGAACATAACAATAATTTAGCTGGAAATGCATTGAACAAGTGACAGTCATGTCTCAGCATTGAAAAAGGGGCAAAATAATAAGCAAAAGACATTCAAAATCAAGACATCAGAAAGAAAAAGGAAGAAATCAGGAGAAAAAAAAAGAAATCAGGAAGCATCTATACAGGGAAAGAAGTGGACAAAGAAGAAAAGGAAGCTGAAGGAGTGAACTGGAAGCGGAGCAAGGATTGCTGGACTTCGAGGTGCAATTCTGCTAGTTTACAGCAGTTCAGCTGTTTTGCTGAGGAAAGAGCAGAAGTGATGGGTGCAGCCTAGTGTGGGATAATCCTAAAGTCAGAAAACATATGCTTTGAGTTTAATCCAATGGCAGAGTTCTGGCAAACATGCTGCCTTTATAGAGGCAAATACATCAACTGTAATTTTTTAGCAGCTGTGCTGCCCTTTAATTTCTTACACCCTGAAGTGTACACTTGTATCCCTTTCACTTACCTCTAAGAAGCGGATCACTTAGAACAGCCCAGCCTTTCTCTCTGAAGCCAACTAACAGCTCTTGCCTACTAGAATTTTCTTTTGAGATGTACTGCTATTTTCCATTTGTTCTGCCCATTTTCTCCTTAATCAAACACACATTGAAGTGTCTTCCTAGGAAGGCAGAGCCATACCAGCAGGAACCAAGACTCTCTAGTTCAGCTGGTGAGCTTATCCCCAGGAATCCCAAATTATCCCAGGTCCAGAAAGCCTCCTCTCTTCCACATTCAAGCTTCTCCTCCCAGACCCACCAGCTCTCTTCTGATACCTCCACGTGTCTCCCCATTAACTCAGTAAAAGCCCACTGCTAATTGCACTTTTCCCTCCAGCCCTCAGCCAAGGGTCATACTCACACACCTCGGGCCTCCACTCCCCCTAGCAAAGCCACACTGCCAGGCCTCTCCACACACTTCAGCTGGAGGCAATATCTACACCTCTCCCCCACCAAACCCAATCAGGCCTTCACACCAATTAAGCTTATTGACACCACATTTTATACATTCCTTTGCTTTCTTAAAGTGAACAAATCTTTGAATGTGGAAACACGGCACAAAGGTCCTGAAAGGTAAAGCCACCAGCTCTGGCCCAGCAGCCCGCTCCATTTGAAGCCAAAAGATAAACGGATGTTGCAACAATGATGTAAAAAAAGGAGAAAGCATTAATTCTACACCTGTGGTTGTTTTCGTCCCCTAGCAGCTGAGGGACATGGAGGTGAGCGGTGCAGAAGGCTTGGGAACCTGTGTTTGAAGGCGGCTGCAGGTAGGAGAAGGACAGCAAAGGCAGAGGAGGGTGAAGCCATCTCCCCCCCAGCCCCTCGCTCCAGGGCCCCACTAGCTACCCGTCCCAGGGGGGCGGGAAGGGAAAATCCCCCCAGAGTGGGCTAAAAGGGGAGCCTGGGCTCTCCCCACCACACATGAAGGAGCTGAGAGACAAGGCCGCTGCTTCCTGTGCTTCCAGTTCCCCTTTTGCAGGTGCTGCTGATACCTGACTGTAGCCAAGCTCTTCCGTAAGCGTGGAATGGCTGGTGGTCGTTCTGATCAGGGAGGCGTTTCCCAAGGCCAGCGTCTTGTACAAATGTACTTATTCTCTAAATCGCACAGGAATGAGCTGCTGTACATACACTGCAGCAAGCCGTTACCTGCAGGCCTGGTTTTTGGTTGTTTCGGTTTTGTTTGTTTGTTTTTACAACTGCTGAACCTATACAAACCCTGCTGACATGAACGGGTGCAGAAGCCCGGCACCCCTGAACACGGGAGCGCACGCAAAACGCGGCCAGCTCCTCGTGAGTTACAAAGCAGATGTCCCCTGGCAGTGTCCCTCCATAGAAGCGATGCCTTTGGGATCAGACCGATCTTGCGTCGGCAGCACATACATCTTGTGAACGCGCCACGTTTCTGCCCACCTCCAGCACACGGAGGAAATTCATCTGGCGGCGAGCGTCGGAAATGGTCTGCATGCAGCGTGTCAAACAGGCCTTCAGTATTGCTTCACCAAGACATAAATTTCAATCTTGTTTGTTCAGAAATGACTACCGCCTGGTGTTGCCAAGAAAACCCAACTCCCTGAAACATAAAAGCTCTTATTATTTATTAAGATTTTTTTGGCTCCTCTCAAGCTTTGTATTTTGTTTTCATTTATCAGATTGAGCACTGGTTGGCTGTATACTGAACTAGACTATGACCCCTGATTCACTCTTCCACCAATTCTCTTCATATCTCCTAATTGTCTTGAAATAGCCAGACTGCTGCATGGTAATTAATGTTACTGTGAACTTAGACACTGGAAATCCTAAAGCGATTAGATTTCTGGAGGGCTGAACGAACCAGGATCTGCAGATGGCATGTGGAGGTCTGAGCAGAGAAGTTTAAACCGTGAACCGCTGACTTCAAAAACTTGGGTCTACCTTGCTGTTCCGCCTCTGTCCTTCCCTTCGCGGCACAAGGACAATCTCTCTCTTTATTCACCTGCCTCCCAAGTTAGGGGCATATATCTTGAATGTGATTAAGTGCTAATGCTGTAATTAGCAGGAAAGACTTTCCCTGTTCATCTCAAAATATTCAAAAACACAGATGCCCATCACTTTAAAAAGACCAATCAAAATTTAAAAATGTATATTCTAGGCAGAATATTTTTAAAACAAAAAGTATTAAAGATGGAATTGTCTCAACAGTGCCTGCTGTGGAAAGGCTCAGGCCAGCTCATTTTGTTTAAAAAGTTTAAATGGAAAGCTTGTAGGATTGGCTTTTCTATTTTTCTGTTATTAAAAAAAATAAAAATCTGTTGTAAACAAAGAGATAAAAAAAGAGTTTTCTTAGTGCTGGTAAATTAGGATGTCATTTGTATTGCCCCTGAGGGGGAAACTTGGCATTTACTGCTTTTGGATCCAAAGTGTCATGGGGCATTAAGAAGAATCCTGCAAAGCTGCCTGAGCTCAGGCTTTGTGGAATTCCCTGTCCCACAGCGCAATGAGGCTACAGCCCCACTTCTGCCTTGTGGCAGTGTCTTGAAAACAGATACATCAGGATTTTGGCCCACAGAGGGTGGAAAGGCGGCCATCGTTTTGATCAGCTAATCTCTACTTATTGTATAGTGAAATATTAATTTATGCAAAGAGCAGAAAGGCAAAGATAATTGCCAAAGCAAATCAGGAAAGCAAACCCCACTATCTCATCTCGTAGAGTTTCTGATCTAATATAACCCCCAAATTTTCCATCCATAAAGACATTAACACCCAGCTCTGCCAAAACATCAACCATCAGCTGAGAAGTGTTAAATGATCCACGAGCATAGTTTTATACTCAGACAGATACGTGAAATACAATTATAAAATGTTTGTAGGTCATCCTAGGAAAATGATAGCAAACATGACGGGAAAGTACAGATGGATTCATCGAGAAATTATCAACTGATTTTTAATCTTTTCATGAACGTTATGGGAAGAGCTGTCTGCAGAGTTAGTCAGGATGATTTGTCACTATAAGAACCTATGTTGCTATTTTATGTTGCTACTGAACAGCAGACGAGCAAGCCTGCAGGACCAAAAAGCTGAAGACAACTGGCCTCTTAGCCACCCCTCTGATTCTGTGGTAGTGATTTTTGAGACCTGAAAACCAGCAGTTTCCATGCCAACTATCTGTGAAGGAAAAAAAAAAATAATTGTGATTTGGGCAAATAATTAGTCACATGAAGAGTATTTTTAATTTTATAACTTGACTACCTATGTCAAGAGTAGGTAAGAGTAGAAACAGTAATTCAAATGTTTGATTTCTAGAAAATATGCAACCGTTCTAAGGTTTCATCTTTAAAGTGGTAATAACATCTACTGGCTTACAGAGTGTAGCTAGCATGCATGCAATTCATGATATATAACTGTTTCTATCTGAAATGTAATGGCCAGGTCTTGAGGAAACAAATGAGTTACAGAATTGATAATCTGCCAGTTCTTCAGGCTTCAACTCCAAGTGAAATGGGAACATAAATATGTCACAGTATAAATTTTCTGGTGATGTATATGAAATCACTTTAGTGATCACGGAGCAGTTTCTGGTGAGCAAGCCTCTGCTGTACAAAACTATACTGTTGGCTCTGAATGTCCTTTTTGCTAACAGTCTTGGCAGAGAAAGCGAGGACTCGCTGATAAAAAGGGACTCTTATCTCCAGAGGTGGTCCTCAGGTCAGAGTTGAGGAATGTTGGCTGGGTAGCACAGGGAGCATGTGCTGCCGCTGCTGCCTGGAGTATGTTTGTCTGTTTCTTCCATGAGCACCTAATGCTCCATGACATAATTAGGAGCAAGAGTATAGCTATATACAAAACCCCAAATATTTTATCAATGACAACAACATCAAGAACTCAATTACTAAGATATAAAAAAATTTTTGAACCTCAAGAGAAGAATTAGAATGGAAATAAACCCTCAGACATGAATTTTTAATTACCAGATATTAGGAAGGAACATTGCCTTTGGGATAGGTTTTCTGAAACTAGCAACTGTCATATTTTTTGCGCCTTTTCCCAGTACTTGAGACAGAGTGTCAGCCTGGATGAACAAAGGCAATTCACATGCCATTGCCCAAACTCAAAGGCACCTATAAGAAATTCATACCTAGAGATCATTCTTAAGTTTTCTGTCAAAGTTATTTGAGCAGCAGAAAGGAAATGCAGTTGCTAAGCAATTGCAAACCCCATTTAATCCAGAAAGGCCAAACAAGCAAACCCAAGGTTTTTTTTAATCCAAGGCTGAACCATCCAGTGTGACCACGTGAGTGGCATGAGTTGGAGAGGTCAGAAGCAGAGCCCGCACAGGGGAGTCTCCCCCCTCAGCAGCGACTGCGCCCACGGCGTAACGGGATTGCACGGGCAGCCGTCGGGGACATCACCTGGAGATTGCCACTTTATGAGCAGCAATGGCGGATGAGGAACACATCCTCCATCTCCTTCACATCCTCCATCCTAGGGCCCGACGAGCCCTAGGGGAAAAAGGTATCCAGGGAGCTAGAAACCAATCTCCTTGCTTTTCACAGCTGATGTCAGGTCACTAAGACAAAGTACACATAAATGTAGAAATTTTTATGTCTTTTGTTTTAAGTCATCTGTAGAAAATCTGAACTGAAATCTTCATGATTTTTAAGTATTTGCAATATTGCTTCTCTCTTTTTCTCCTTCACTGAGCAGAAACTATCATACCACTGTGTCAATTAAGGTCAGGCTTATCTGAACAGCCTCTAAACTACTAATTCTTCTCTCTCCCAAATGTGAAATCCAAACCTGTTGAAACTGGCCTCTCTTTCCACAAAACAGGATGTGCAATGAGGGCTGATAGCCCTGAAAGTAATGAGAAAACTCAAAAAAAGTTTGCTTTTGTAATGGTGTTAACAG